>CABEEJ010001560.1:7624-56715 GCA_901482245.1 Timema douglasi
CCCCCAGTTCACCCGACCGAGCTTCGTACCTCGGTCTCCCCATCCTCGACAGTCTATCTTAACACGAAACTAGCGCGTTAGCTAACTACGCCACCGAGGCGGGTGTGGGGGTTATACAATCTAGGCTGTAGTCAAAATGACATTTTGGGGGGAAAGCGGGATTAGAAAGCAAAGCTCCCTAACTAAAGGTAAATGAGAAAGCGTTAAGAGTGGTTTTTTTTATGGTAAATAGGAAGAGATTTGTATTTGATTTGTATTAATGGTTTAAATAGCTAAACTATTATTATTTGTTAATTACGGTTATAGCCGTTCGTGATCTTAATTGATCACATATTTATAGCCGACGGTTTCCGCACGTCCATCACAGACTCCACCTTAAAATATAAGTGAAGAATGACCCAGGACACGGGACGATTCTTGCATAGCTCAGTGGTTAGAACATTGTCGTACTAAGCCAAAAGTCCCGGTTCTATTCCCGTGCCCAGATGTCATTTTTAAATTTAAAGAATATAAAGTGGTAAGCCTGGTCTTAAAATGTAGATCTTATATCCGACAAATATTCACACACACACACACACACACACACACACACACACACACACACACACACCCCACCAAAAGAGGGAGGACTATTGGTACCAAGGTACCGGGACCACGATTCAAATTAAAACAAAATTGTAGTAGATTAAATAAAATAAAACATGAATGGTAAAAAAATAACATGCCTATCCATACTGAAGAAGGGTGCATGTCCCGCTCACAAGCTGGGGTTTCCTCCGGAGGAACTTAATGGCATTTGTCACAAGGGTATCATTGGTCCGGTACAGTATTGCCCTTCGTTTCGAAGTGTTTGGAAGTTTCACGGAGTATATTAATTTCATATTTAAATTAAATTTAGCACGTGAAGATAGTCGGGTATTGAATACAGTTCAACTTAAATTTAAATATTTTATAATGAGCGTAACATGTAAATGTTCAGTTACGAATTAATTTGCGTGCATTGCTTTTGTTTAGTAAAAATGAACAACATATAAAAAAAACGTTTAAATTTAAGTTTAGCAGTACTGTAGTGAAATAACAGGGGGGGCTTTCTCCCCTTGTAAGATAATTTGTGTCCTCTTTCCGATGTGAATAAACTCGACCCCTCTCCTGGAATAAACTTATCCTCTAAATTTATTTAACTCCTTTTTGATACTATCAAATATTAAGCTGGAAATGGTCTTGTATCAAACTCCAGACCGCGGACACCACTCTACATAGCTTCTAGAAGCATCTAATCAATAAAATTGCCAGGGAAAGACAGTTCCAAATAACATATGAAACCATCTAATTTTCCATAATTTCCTAGTCGAGGCCCACTCTAAATATCTCTGGATATTAAAAAAAAAAAAAAAAAATTNAAAAAAAAAATTCAAAGTGAAGACTACTCCAAATAGCTTCTAGAGAAACATCTCATTTTCAAAATTTGCTGGCAGAAGACCACTCCGAATAGCTTGTATAATATACATCCAATCTTCTAAAAGAGTCCAGACAAAAACTAGTAAAATAACTTATAGGAACTTTCGAATTAAAAACAAAATTCTTTATAAGGACCACAGCTTATACAAAAGTATAACTTAAAAATCAAACGGTCCCCTTTAGTTTTGGGGTTAAAGCTCCTCAACATCCCTTTTTTATTTGTTAAGATAATTTACCCCCCTAGACAAATAAGGCTTCGCCGCCATTGACGTCAAATAGAACAAAGAGAGGGGGGCCACAATTTGCTCCTGGTACCGGGCCCGGTTTGAAAACATGACGGGCCTAGCTATATATATACACATGTATATTGCACCAAGTCTTAGGACCTACTATTCATCCGCACGATAAAAGTGTAGGGATGAAAATAGTGGAAGTGAGTTAGTGCACCGCATTAACGTGGAGGGAGGGCGTGGAGCCATTTAAGAATAAAAGTCTCGGTATCCGTCCGGAATTCGAACCTCGACCTTTCCGCCACCTGCAAAAACCAGACTAGACGAGCCCAGCATTTAGTACAAGTGCCCATTAAATAAGGTCTACTATGATATTAGCTATGTGTTTAATAATATTTGAATTATAAGCAATGTAAATACTTGGCAATACCTTATTTAGTAGGCCATTACAATACCTATACTTCTCAAGGGTTCGCCAGTCTAAAACAGCTTTTTTACTAAAATAATTTTTAAAAATTAAAGTCTCATATATTGTACAAAAAACATAAGTTTTGTAATTTTTATGTTATAAAAACATTTTTACGACGAGTTTGATTTTACTTGCAAATTTTTAAAACGAAATTCAAGATTTTATTTAAGATACCCCAATAAAGTGTTTTGTTTTTGTAATAAGTTTGTTGAGCTACCAACCATTTCACAATATTTCCAGTTAACTTATTGTTGGACAAACTACGAGATATCGTTTATTCAATATCAATAGGTAAGCCGATAATCGATCTTGATTGACACGGACAGTCTGACACGCGTCATGCACGAGTTCTTTGTTTAAGGAAAGGAAAACCAACAAAATATGAAACGTGTTACAATAATTGGCTATGGGAGTGACAGCCGCTAATACATTAATACTGTCTTTGAATGGATAGCATAAACATTCAAATTATGAACTCACGAAATAGGTTTAAAACAATCCTAGGCCAACATAGAAAAAATCTAACTAGGGGCATTTAATAATATCATTAATTATTCATCGATAATGATTTGTCAAAAATAACAGAGTACATCATTACTAGCTTTGCTAGTTGGGGACTACGGCCCCCCTTCACCTCCCCCCACCCCCACACACCCCATGCGTTTTCTTTGCAAGTGAATGTAAACTAATGTAATTCCACAGCCGTTTTTTGATAGGTCTTGCCGTTTAACCACAAGAAACCTCCAAAGAAAGGCCCACACCGACTTAAAAGTAGCTCCACCATTTTGAATTTTTTTCGAGTGTTAAAAATGATTTTCTTCTAACGTTTTGGAATTTTTCCGTCGGTTACAGGCTAGAAGCTATAAGTTTGTCAAATTTCAAGTTTCTAGCTCATCTGGAAGTGGGTAAACATTAATGTCAGTGAGTGAATCAGCCATGTGGCTTTATAGTAGTATAATAATATTATGATTCGACATATATAAATGAAAATATATATTTTGTACTTTTTAAATATAAAATAATGTTCCTCCTGTGATGATATAAATATAATAGATTTACGGTTCTCCTACAGCAATAACACAGTTTACAAGATTCTTTGGTCAACTTCAGTGTTAATTAAAAAACAACACTTTTTGTTTATAAATTAAATATAAATATATTTTCGCCGACACCTGGCCAGGGAGTTACTACAATTCACAACTGCAGTCTGAAGAAGTTCTGCTTACCCTGACAACATACTACCCTAATAATGTACAATCCAATTTTCATAGGATGAACCTTGTGTGACAGCTAAGGGTATATTTACTTTAGCGTATTCATACGTCAAGTCATTCAACATGCAATCTTAATCTGTCACTTTTAATATATATTATCAATACCTAAATCCCGATTTCCCACTAAGCGCCGTAGGCGGAGTACCTATACTCCATTCACGATAGGAATTTATCTCTGAAAGGTCTTTTTTCCTACCAATATCCTACTATTTAATAGATTTCTGGTTGAAAAAAAGGCCTTTCAGAAAACAATTTCTACGATGAAGAGACTTTATATGACCTATGAAGTTTTTTTTTTAATATTGCAGGAAAAATTACCTTTAAAACAAACTTGATTCACAGAACTGAAATGTTTCTTGATAGTACTTACTAATTTTTAAAATATTTTTGCTCTTAATGCTAGCTACGTATAACTTTTGTACAGGAGTATTAGTTTGAAGTTATTAGTAGAATTTTAGGTGACCTGGCGGTTTAGGGGGTAAGGTGTCAAACTTCTGTGCTAGGGTCCGGGGCTCAACCCTCGGTCCCAGCACGGATTTATCTGATTGCCAAACCCTTCCTTCACCTCTGACAATACGTGTATTAATCACAACTTCTGAGGGTGAGGAATGCCAGGCCTCCACCGTGGTTCGTATTCCACGTTAAACTGTAGGTCCTCCATTTCTTCTCACAATCACCCTACCATTACACGTTAGCGTAAGTGCGTACAACCCAAACGGGTAGTAAGACGCGGGGCTAACAACAATAATAATAATAGTAAAAAACCCCATCTTAAATGTATTTGAAATCAAGAAAGTCGGTCAAAACAACTTACACCATATTTATTTGTCTGTACGAACAGTGGCGCAGGGACGTTTTTATTTGGGTGGGAGTGGGTGTAAAAACAATCATGTGTTTTTATAGGGGATAACATTTTTGAGATTTAAAAAAGACCAGGAAAATTTAATACAGCTGTACCTAGCACTACACGAGGGATTAGTTCTGATAAATTATAATCGCGTAGCACGAAAACGAGTAAAGAGAATTGATTTTAACATGTGTGAGATCGGGATTACCCCAAAGGAAAAAAGTAAATAAAAACCTAAAACTTGTACATGAATGCAGTTTTTATTAATTTATCTAACTAGTACATTTCATGTTCTCGAACATTCTACTTCCATCCAGATGTTTTTTTAAGTATTTTATTTTTTCTAAACACAAGCTTCTCGAAGCTTCCATGAGCAATAGATATATATGAAAGATGGTGCAATTGAACGGCACTAGGAGACCAGTCCTTGATGTACTCTGACTGCAACTCGCGTCCGCGATTCCTACGATCGTGTTATCAGCCGCCTCTCTAAATTGTTACGCTACGCGACATGATCAGTTTTCCGACCATTACAAATAGTGATTATTGAATAAATAAATAGTATCAATCTTTACAATTGTGTTACTATTCAATACTAAATAAAGTGATTTATATCAGTAACACTTTAATTGGCGTCTAAACGTGGGACCCGTAACGAAACTCTTCAATTGGCGCTCGATCACAGGGCGATTATCAGCTAATTAAACATTATCACTTCAATTGGCTCCTAAACGTAGGGGCAAAATTCGATACCTTTACAATATGGAAAATCCAGATTATCACTCTTTATCTCTCTTGAAGGCCCTGGGGACGGTAGGCTCTTGCTCTCTTGAAGGCCCTGGGGACGGTAGGCTCTTGCTCTCTTAAAAGCCCTGGGGACGGTAGGCTCTTGCTCTCTTGAAGGCCCTGGGACGGTAGGCTCTTGCTCTCTTGAAGGCCCTAGAGATGGTAGGCTCTTGCTCTCTTGAAGGCCCTAGGGATGGTAGGCTCTTGCTCTCTTGAAGGCCCTAGGGATGGTAGGCTCTTGCTCTTTTGAAGGCCCTGGGACGGTAAGCCTTAACTTTTTCGATGAAATGGTCAAGAATCAGCTGACGGGCAGCATTCTTCCTCTCTCTATAGTGTTTTGTACCAAGCCAAATAACTCACTCAATCTTTCTGACAACTTTGGCACTTCTATCCATGTTAGGATCATTCTCTTCATTGATCGCGTATGAGGTATACCTGTATTTAACGGTCTCATTGTTTATTTTTCTCATTTATTTTAGTCATGACAAGCATTAAAATTAATACACACCAAACACATTAATAAAAATGATATCTGAGGTGACTTCTAAAAATTATGAAACACCGAAATTTCAAGTAGGTTTCCATACACCTTTGCCTTATATTCGTTACTATCTATTAGACCACCAACTAGTTTTAAAAATGTCCAGTTTGTTGAGCCTCTCAGGGTATGCATTCAGCAGACACAGGTGATTTAGTCTACGTTGTCTCATCGTGGAGCGAAGGTATTTTTTTTCGTCCAAGCATTGAAAAACGTCTTTCTGCAGTAGCTGATGTAGCTGGTCACTATCAGAGTTTTCAAAAAAATTTCAGTGTGTGCTCCAAGCACATTTTATTTTTTATTATGTTACCTTAGTGTGAACTTTGTATCTTTCCTCAACAAGATCTTTACATTATCTAAAAGTTTTACAATATTATTTTGGGGGGTAAAATTATACTTTTTACCCCCTCAATATTTAGGGGGGTAAGATTTACCCCCATTAACCCCCACCCCCCGTTTCCGCGCCACTGTGTACGAACGTAGATTTTTTTAACATTATAGCCCTATTGTTCTTTGAAATTGACATACTCTTTTAGATACTATTTGATATGACTCAGTGTTACCTTGAATTAACAAAAGTGGTTTTAATAATTTTGTGTTTCAACCATTATTCTCTCTCTCTCTCTCTCTCTATATATATATGTATATATAATATAATATATATATAATATATTTTTCCTTTATTTATTTTATTTTATTCCTTTATAAAAGAAATATATAGACATTCACCGGTAATTCTACAAAGCCACTGGTTCACTTGCGGAATGTAAAAAAATTATTTACTATTTCACATACTCGCCGAAAATTTTACAAAATCAAAGGCGAGGTTACAAAATTACCATCAACCACCAGTTAATGTTAATAAGTCAGGTCAAGATTAGGTTTGGTTAGGTTAGGTTAGTTTGGATTTATTTTCTATATTTTTTACTCATATAAACTAGATATTTTATAAAATCACCGGTAAATGTAGATAATACAGTTCATGTTTCATTCTGGTAAATTTAGATAAATCCTATTATTTGTTAAATAAACCATCGCTTTCGGAGGCGTTGCGACAGTTAGATACGGGGTACTTCGACCTATCTCGTCCACAGAAATAAAGTGACAAAAAAAGCACTCGTCGAGTCCTGCTTGGGTTGAAAAGAAGTTTAATGTTTGACATTTTTCTTTCTACAAAGCCATTTATCTACCACAACTTCAAGCAATAAACACCGCTGTCCCAATCTCTAAAATTGATATGATTGAAATATAATCAAAGAACCGCTTCATATCAGAGAACCGAATCGCTTTGAACCAAACCCTGATTTTTATAAGAAGACTACTTTTGACCACTAACACTAACGATCTAAAAAAATTAGTATTCTGGGAATATGTCTTATTTGATCTTTTTTATATATAAAGTTCATCTAAAAAGTTATCAAACGCTCCCAATAATATTTCCTCCCGGATTGCTCTATAATTTAACTAAAGTTAAACGAACTTTTTTTTACATCTATTACTGTTTCCAGCATGTCACATGGACCAGTTTTTTGTTCCAAATACATATTTTCCACTAATGGCTGGCTAGGCCTATAGTATAGACCGATTTTGGTAGGAAGAACACTATAATTTAGTGACTAAAGTTACTAAAAGAATTATAATATATTATTATTATTAGCACCGCGTCTTACTACCCGTTCGGGTTATACGCACTTACGCTAATGTGTAATGGTAGGGTGATAGGACCTACAGTTTAACGTGGAATCCGAACCACGGTGGAGGCCTGGCATTCCTCACATTCACAAAATGTCTTGTCAGAGATGAAGGAAGGGTTTGGTAATCAGATAAATCTGTGCCGGGACCGAGGATTGAATCCCGGCCGCCAGCACAGTATAATATATTCATACATCAAGTCATGTTATCTGCAGCTGTCACTTTTTATAGATATTATCAATAACTATAGAATAACTCAAATAATATAGTAAAATTTAATCAACATTGGCCACAAATAAATATGTTTGGATTTTCTCTACTGCTCTTCCAAACAAAATCAAAGTATAGATTCAATCATTAACATTATAATTTAACTTAGGACTAGGACAGGCACAACATCCAGTCCCGGCCGTTAATTCATCACTGTGAAAGAAAACCCACATTTCACCAATAGTAATCTTTCTTTGGCCATGCCTGGAATCGAACCCGGGACCCTTAGCTCAGTAGACAGACACTTTACCGATTGAACTAAGGTGTTTGATTAGTTAAGCAAACTAAGAATGTATTATTATTATTACCGCGTCTTACCACCCATTCGGGTTATACGCACTTACGCTAATGTGTAATGGTAGGGTGATTGTGAGATGAAATGGAGGACCTACAAGTTTAACGTGGAATCCGAACCACGGTGGAGGCCTGGCATTCCTCACATTCACAAGATGTCTTGTCAGAGGTGAAGGAACGGTTTGTCAATCAGATAAATCTGTGCCGGGACCGAGGATTGAGACCCAGACCCCCAGCACAGAAGTCTGACACCTTACCCCTAGATCACCAGGTCATCAACTAAGAATGTAAATATAATACCCGCTATTATGAGGAGATTGGTGTCCAGTTTTTAAATAACGGCTTTCTATGAAAATCAGAGTGTATTCTTAGTTTTGAAAGTTACGTGCGCCTCTATGTTTGATTAAGGACATTCAGCCATCCAACAATGGAATGTTTCCCTCGAGACCACGGTGCCATTTATTAAAACTCGGCCTGTTCAAATAAATATTATCAGTAGTACGATTTAGTTTAAGCGATAGCACTAGTGAAAAGATAAAACAGTAGAAAAGTCCGCGTTGCTGGTTCATTTCGTGGAATCACAAGATATTGTTACAATGAAACGAGAACTGGTTCAAACCAGCTGCTTTCCATTAAAATATATCAACTAGGGAAGCCCATCCCAACCTTACGTGCTGAAAATAACGTGCGCACCTGGCGATTTTACATGCTGGGAGCTAATAGGGGCGTGGCCGTATTTTACGTTATAAACAATATGTTGTGACCTTGACAAAAAGAAAAACTGAGGAAGTTCTCGCAGAGGTCACCCCCCAGGTTATACTGTGACGCACTGTAATATCCGCACCCTATGTAGTGAAACTGGTTCACATGTACAGCCCATTCACAGCAAATTACTGGTAATACAAGCCACCGTATTTTTATGCATCAGGTCATACATAAGTGGCTGGTTCTAAAGGAAATTAATGTGCTGATACTAAAAATGGGATTAACTTTTCTATACGTATAAATCAAAAATCATACTAAAATTTAGAATTTAGATGAATTAGCAATGTTTAGTACCATACAATGAAATGTATTATATAATATGCAATCTTCATCACGAATTTTTTCATGTTAAAATACAAGTTATATTAATTCAAATCATCGTACACGTAATATGTGCATTCTATATAATTAAAATAATTGTTATAAATTTTTTTTTCTAGTAATATGTTTAGCACTCCCTCTCAAAAAATCAACAGCTATCTCCCATCATGGCAGTATCGCAGCGACCTTGATAGCTCTTACTTCATGGATATGATCTGATGAAAGCGTTCATCCGGATCATCACTCAGCTCACAAAGTACGAGGGAAAAACCCAAATGTGAAGGAAGAAAATTAATTTTCAAACATTTTGCGCCCCATATATTTATAGCATTGTACGCAAGGTTGACACTAGAGATTCATAATAAAATTTTAGTCTTCTTTCCTGTTTCCAAGAAATCTATGCACAGCTATTTTAAAAGAAAACCAAGCTGTCCGTTCAATATTCTGTAGGTTTCGTCTCAAATACATCAAATTTCAAAAGTTTCCTTATTTAGGGAACAATGAAAATTATTTTCTTTAAGTTTATTATTTGTTACACTGAGAAAAATGTCTGATAGATAAGCAAATCTACTTCCTATTTGATCTTAAGCCTTAAACAAATTCTTCATTAAATCCAGCTTTATAGGTAGAGGCGGAAGAAGAACATTTTATGGTTCAACCGGGTAAATATCTTCACTTCTTTTTACCTAATGTTGCACTATATCATACTTTGCTGCTGCCTTACTGTTCCTTGAACATAGAAATATAAATATCTATCTATCTATATATATATATATTGTGAAACCTCTCTTTAAACCTCTAATTATTCAAATAACCTCAAGGTAATCATATACATGCCACAAGTAGTCTTTGTACTATATTTCACTCATAATATTCGAAATGCTTTCATATGTGTCTAATTTAGCGGCATGAATTAGTGGAACTGATTGATATTTATTTCCATCATGCACTAGAGCTGCTTTCAAACTCAATTTCGACTCCTCAATAAATATGCACCATTCATTAATCCTTTGTTCAATGCCTCATTCGTTCACTAGACCATTAAAGTATTCCCCATACTGTCCTCCATAATGAAATACTTAAAATACACTTCACTGCGATATTAATAAAATGTTATTTCGTTCCAGCTTCAAATAATTTCCATTGCTCTGAGAGCCAATAAATTCAGATTGCTCTTTGGTTAACTTTAGGTCACGAACTATCTCATTAAATTCTTATTGCTTAATTAAATATAGCGTGTCATCAGTTCCCAGTTGGTAGTACAAATCTTTAGACGTGGATGGTCCAGTCAAGTTTGAAACACATTCATCTGAAAAATCTTCATAATTGGTTCCTTCATACCATGCTTTTGGGGGAACTGGAACATCTTCACTATGTGGAGCCTGCTTTATTGCAGATACTATGTTCGGATTTTAAAGCTGTGCTAGTTTTGTTGTTGTTACATCTTTGATATATTTTTCATGTAGAAATAGCAACAACCATCAACGAAGTTACGTGGTTCTCGCCACACTATAGGTTCATCAAAAGGCATACTTTTTTAGTTTCCCAGCTAGCCATATCCCGAGATGTGTTGTGGAGTTTTACTTCCTCTGAGTTTTCAATGTAAGCCTTACACACACGTAACAGAAAATGTCAGGGGGATTGACACTGCCTTTGCTTCGGAATTCTAACAATACAACGTAGGTAAATATGAAGATAAAATACTCTACAAATAAACTTACATCAACCACTCACGCTTAAAGAGCTATTGTGTGAGCATGATCAAATGCGAACAATATTTTGTTTGTTATGAATCTGATCAGTGTCATGTTTTATTATGTTTGCATGTAACAACTATACTTAATGCAGGTCATATGACAGATCAGGGCCATATTCTCTTCACTAAAACGTAGTAAGAAACACGCATTATACGTGAACACAAAAAAACTGCATGCATAAAAATTGTGACGTGATCTGACTTTTTATTGTCCTTTCCAAGATCTACACCCAAAAAGGGACAAGTGTGTGTTAATCGCAAGTTGTACTGATAAAACCATATTTTCGTGATATTTCCAGAACGACTTATTTGTAATCTTGACTAGTTTGGCCCAGATAGTACTTGTGATAAGATAGAAAAATACAAATAAATTATGTAAGAGGGGGAAGTTGCTGTTTAACACAAAGAGAGAGTATAACGCGCGACCAGGACTATCTTATTTTTGTCACAACGTCAACCCATTCAGTCTAAAAAGCTTATGCACTGACTAAGCTAATGTGTTAGGAATGAAGAAGGCTGAATTTAAAGTACGTATTGCCTCATATGTGTGGAGGAATAGTGGAAAAACCACCTGCAGTACACCCGGCCGGTATTCGAAACCCGATCTCCCAGCCATCAGTAGTTTAATCTAGAGAGCGACGCCTTAAAGTTTAGACCATTCTAAGACGGAAGCAGGTCCCAAACCCAATCGGTTAAAAAACCAACCTTCCCTTGTAGCCCGTCAACATTGTGTTACCTTGTGTTGAATGGGAGCTAGTTTGTCTAAGAGCAATGTTAGTAAGCCAAGCAGTTTCATTTGAGGGAATACTTCACTTTCTTTTCCCCACGCCCGTTATCAAACAAGTCACCCTGATGAAGCGATGACACATGAGTAGATGAGACGACTGAAGAACCTTCCTTCGCTGCTAGTTCAACAATGTAGCTAATCTACGTTCATACGTCATGGGATGTGTGTTGCGACTCACACTTTAGATCAGTGGTTTGAAACCCTTTTTGTTTGGAGGAACCCTTTAAATATTTCGAAAAATCTCAAGGGACCCCTACATGGCTGACATATAATAGATTCGACAGGGTTAAATTAAATAAATACGTGTAAAGCAGTAGGGATAGTAGTAAATAATAATTAAATCATACTTTTAAATAAAATACTACACGAGTATTTACTGCCTATTGATAATTAGCTTACTAATATAACTGTTAGTAAAACCAATTACCAACATTTTCAGTTTACATCTGGCTCACTGGTTATAAGCACACTTGGTGTAAATATATATATATATATTTTACAATAATTTTATGTTATTATAATGGGTTTTTTTATAAACTCACTAACGAAAAAATAAGTTACATTTTATTGTTTTATTAATAATTCACAACTGAAAATAATACAACTTTCAAAAGAGTATAAATATCTGCCAGGTATGCTAGTTTCAGGAGCCACAATTCGTCCTCAAAATAGTTTGAAAAATAACTTTTAATTTTTTCTCTGAAGAAAATCTGGAGCTGCTACTATCAAAGAGCAATTATCACAGACAATTGAAGCGAGTAAGAAAGCAAACATAGCAGTGTGGGCCGCACACATCAGCCGTATTTAAGGAAGTGCACCCTAAATCTCTCTCATTTCTTAAATAACTATCGAGCAAATATCTAACCAAGATACACTTTCAAAATGCTTCTTTGTTTTATTTATATGTCACGTTGAAACCTTAATATTATAATTTGTTTATTGATCTAAAAAATACATACACGTGGCAAGTTGTACTATTTTTTTTAGCAAGTTTTTGTAAATTATCGCGGAACCCTGGTTGAGAATCGCTGCTTTAGACAGACGGAAACGAGATGTGAGAAACTCTAGTTTAGTGTTGGCTTCTCTAAAACATTTTAATTTGCACAACGACATACTACCCGTCCAGGCTTTCCGTGTATAATTACACTTATGGAAGAGATCTGAGGAAGGAAGAGTTTAGAGAAAATCTACCCACATTTGCGCGAAAGGAAAGTAAGAAACTATTGGGGAAAAACCTGTACACCGAGCCGAAATTCGAACTCCAACCTTCTCGTCATCGGCAAATCAGGGCAGACACTGGTCCACCCGCCGGTGCGAGTTTCTCCCAATAATCTGTTATATTCTCGAAATCGTTTAAGACAAGGAACCTTGTCTGTGGTCAAAGTGTATTTTTAAATATCTCAAACAAGATCATTATTGGCGAGTTTAATACGTTAATCAACCACCTTAGAAAGAAGTGTACCCGCATTTGCTTTGAGGGAGGACGGGCAGCTATTTCGAGGGGAAAACCACCTCTGTGCACCCAAGTAGACACTCGAACCTAGATCCCCCTCTCACCGGTAAACCTGCCAAGAAAAGACCGTCTTGTTCGCGTGCCTACCGGTGAATGAATCATCACTATTGGCGCAGTGCCAGTTGCTAATAATCTCCCACTTGTGTCGTCGAACAAAATGAGACCTTTCAAACGAGGGTCTGCTTAATTGTGTGTCTTTCTTGGCTGTATCTGAATAATCTCGAGGATCCTTGAGTTAGAGACTTGATGAATTCACACTTCCCACGCACTTCCTATCGAAGACTGCATCAGCTAGAGCCAATTCGAAAGGCAATGAGCCTTGCTACATCCTTGAAATGCTACTAACTACTAATGATCTTAGAAGCTATGTCAAACATTATCTATTAGACCTGATGAATATAAAGAGCCTACGGCGTTTAATAGCGGATCCATTTTATTGTTCACGTCGAATGTTCTAATTGTTTTAAGAAAATTAAGGAATGCCAATAAACAATTTGCACTTTTGGTGATAAATGGTAGGCGCCGAATTGTTTGTCAACTTTTCGAAATAGAATAAAAGGCGTATAAAAAGAAAAATTATAGCACCGTGTCTTACTACCCGTTCGGATTATATCCTTAAGTACTAATTAATTAATATTTAGCACCGCTTCTTACTACCCGTTCGGGTTATACGCTTTAAGTACTAATTACTCTAATGGATTAGGAATTGGGAAGGTTGAAATAGAAGAAGTGAACCCGCATTTGCGTGGAGGAAGAGTGGAAAACCATTTAGGAAAAAACACCCCCAGTTCACCCGACCGAGATTCGAACCTCGATCTCCCCGTCCCCAGCAATCAAGCTCAACACGAAACTAGCGCGTAAGCTAACTAAGCCACCGAGGCGGGTTGTATAATAAGAGAATACGGATACAAACCTCAATATCGAAATATTATGGTCACATAAGACGTATGTAATTTAATATATATATATATATATACTATGCAAGTGAATAGAAATAATTTTTGGATTAACGTCCCAGGGAGAAGGAGACAGGTCCCCTTTGAGTATGTGTGGTACCCCCCCCCCCCNCCCCCAGCCCTGCCTAAAGGGTACAATTAATTAACATTTGAAGTTATTTCTTAATTAATAAGACTCACTAAGACCTAATAAGTGTTGAGTAATAAAAATAACACCTCTACCGCCCAAAGTGAGCTGTTTAATCTCAGTTTGTACCGCCTTCACGAGTACACATCATTTGTAGATATGCCAACGATTACAACCGGTGTGAAAGTTTAGTTTTAGCCCAGTCAAACCCCCATAAATTGTTTTGCTAACGCTAAGAAATGGTCCAGTTTTCTAGTTGGTGAGGGGTTGGGGGAAGAAGGGGTTCTACCCTCAGCGATGGGGGTTGTCAATGACGGGGAAACCGGGGTTTGAATCCTAGCCAGGTGTAAATGAAGTTATTCCCCTTTTGCCCGCTAGCCTTTCACGACAATACGGGAGCATTTATTCCAAATTCCATCTTCTTAACCCTTAATACACCAATGTAAATATGCGATAAGTCCGTTTTGGTAGCAAGATGCGGAAGAATAAATGTAGGCGTGTGGCTTTTGTTTAGCGTCCAAATTGCATATGGCACTGACAGCACGCGCACACACACACGCCACCTCCCTCCCAATCGAGCAGTGAGATTAAAAATAAAAAGATAACAGATGTTTGAAAAAGAGATACCAACCGCTTTCCGCAGCTTCTATATGCTCGAGTGAACTCTGAGTTGTGTGCTTGTTCCACATGAAGCTATCTTAAACTGGGGTAATAACTAAACAGTTACACTGTAGGCAGGGTTAGTTATCTTTCTAGAGCAGTGGTTTCCAACCTGGGTGTCCCGGCGTGATTCGGGTGGGGTCACAATGCTTGATGAGGCTATAGATTAGCATTTACTTTTTACAATAATTCTAATGATTATAGGAAGGTGCAGAATCAAAATAGAAATGTAAGCAGCTAAAATGATAAGAACTGTTACTATTTATGTTCCTTTTAGAAACTCAACTCCGAGTGTTGTTTGCTGGTGTAGTAGTCTCGTGTTTAGAAGAGTGGTGTTGCTACTAAAGCTTTCAAAATACCCCCCGAGATCGTTGACTTTCTTTTAAGATATCATAGTCTCATTTCTTTAGATATAAGCAAGTTATAGTAATTAAATCGAGCACATGAACTTATCATGTTCGTTTGGTTTATTGGTGACGAGGTCAGGAATCAAATTCCGGCCGGGTTTAATGAGGGTGATATTTCCTAAATGGTTTCACCCTTCTACGCAGATAAAGGTACATTTATTCTCAATTCTACGCACCCCACTAGTGTAATTAAATGCGAATAGCCCGGACAGGTAGTAAGATTCAGTGAAAATATTAGTTTAAAAACTAGGATTTGAGTTCTAGTATGATATAAAGGAGTCAAGATGGTCTAAAAAAAAACCAATGGAGTAAACCCCGCAAAAGTTTGAAAACCATTACTCTAGAGTCTAGAGGGTTGTCTCCGAGTGCTGTTATACTCCACAATGCAGCGAGTCTACTCTTTCCAAGCGAGTGATGGTACTTATTTTCTTGTTCAAAATAATCTTTGTTTGTTCTTCAAGCGTCAAAGTCATAACTTTGTTAAGCTTCTATTTTAATTGTCATTTTTTGGTTAAGTGTATGAAAAGACGGTAACCTTAACTTCACCATCAAAGCTTTTATTCTTCTTCTTATTATTAAAAGACAACCCACTGGTAGCCTACTTGAGTGTACATTTCATTATCACAAAAAGTGGCCAAATAGCTGATCAATTTAAAGGCACACAACGAGGAGGATGGATTTTATGGGAACGTATCAGTATTTCTTTGGAGCAAAAATGTGAAAATTCTCCAACCCTGGTGAGCCTGACAGAGTTAAGTTGATGCTAACCTGGCTCTACCAGTTGGTTTTATGTAGTAGTGATAGTTAATATATGATATGCACAGTTCAATTTTCATAGCAAGGACCTATTTTACAGCTATAAATTTACTAAACTTATGTTCATTCATGTCAGTTCATGTGGTCTACACCTGTCAGTTTTAAAGTAAGTTATAATAGGTACCTATTAACACTTTGAATTTAATAATATTTTTGCAGTAAATATCTATTTCCTAAAAGTACCTTCTTATGAAAATTAAACAACTGTATATAGGATATTTTAAAAAGATAAAAGGCTTAGCTATTTATCAAAACTATTGTTGCAGTGTATTTGTCCATTTAAACATGGTGCTGAAATAGTCTTAACTTTGAAATATTACATACCTCCCTCCCAAAAATAGATTTATAAGTGTAATACTGACCCAAACTAAATAGTTCATGGATGTCAACATACACTAATGGCAGGTTTAGTATGCAAACAATTTCATGTAGGCTAATCTTACTTTATTTTTGTTTATTTTAGTTTGTTTTGTTGTCTGATCATTTTATATGGTTGTTGAAAAAAATAGTCTGTGTGTTTTAGTTTTTTTTAAAGTTAACTATTCTTTATCTTTTGATTGGATCTTTTAATGTGACTTTTGTTTTGCCATTAAGTTGAATTAAATGTTGATATTTCTTAAGCTCAAAACTTGATTGTGTGGCGGAACAATAACACTTGAAACCGGCGAATCAAGCATTAGGCCTACCTAATTTATTATTATCTACTGTAATTTAGTGTAAATATTTTGACATCAATATTTTTTATGTGTTAGTATATTCATAATATAGTTTGGTAGTGTTAAAAAAAATCATAAAATTGAGCAATTGTATTCTAAACATAGGCCCTACTATTTCTTTTATATAAAAATATTTAAAAAACACTAGGGCCTACGTTAGCAAACAATGTTATAAAGTAAATTTGAGTACCCGTTAGCAAACAATGTTATAAAGTAAATTTGAGTACCCGTCATTTGGCCTAAAGTTTAGGCCAAATGATTTTAGGCCAAATGACTTTAGGCTAACTGACTTTAGGCCAAATGACTTTATGCTAACTTAACTAAATCAATTTTTGTAATCGAAATACATTTTAGGCCAAATGACTTTAGGCCAACTGACTTTTAGACCAAATGACTTTAAATAAATGTTCTATGTCTAAGTTTTGTTTGGAAACATTTGCTATGATGTATTGTGATGTTAATAGAGGGCAGCATTTGTCCTATTTAGTTAAATAGTATATACTATCGTTTCTAAATACATGAGTCTTCTTTGGTGTAACTATTTACCAAGGTTTAAAGCAGTGGTTATCAAAGTGTGCTGAGCAACCTCCAAGGATGAGCGCGATAGTTGCTAAAGGGGGGCACAAGATATAAAATTTATTTATATAAAACTATTTTAAATCGAATGATTTTTAATTTTTACTAGGCTAATTTCCTAACAAAATGTAACAATATGCATAGGTATACACTAAAGTACACTAAATCAACAAAATATTTGTATTCAAATCAAACACTGGAAGGCGAGTGGAGGGTAGAGGGGTCGTGGCGCAACTTCCTCACTTGGATGTAAAGAATGTCACAGAGTAAAATGTTTGAGAACCACTGCTCGAAAGAATACAGGTCTCACTGCACTTTAGTTCCTGTGATCAGGTAAGAAGCTAGAGAGCGCTAGTATCTTTTCACAATAACACGCACTCCAGTCAACCAGTAGAAGAGGGTGAATAACTAAGGTTTCAATTTATGGTTTTAACTTTTTAAGTACCGTAGTGATTAAAACTAAAGCACCCCAATCACCCTCCCCATATATGGTAGAAAGAGAATATACTTAAGAAAGTACAACAAAAATAACTTATTTATAATAAACATACTAACTACCATTTGTATTTGTTTACGATTGTAAAAGCACTTAAATTTGCTTTGTAATGTTTAATATTTGTAATTCTTTCGTCAATCCAGTACGGTTGAGTAATCTAACATTGGCCACATGAAAACCTCGCCCATAAATGCATTCTTTGTTGCTACCGCATTGTTGTGATACAAAAAGAGGTTATGATGACTAACATTATTATTATTATTATTATTATTAGCACCGCGTCTTACTACCCGTTCGGGTTATACGCACTTACGCTAATGTGTAATGGTAGGGTGATTGTGAGATGAAATGAAGGACCTACAGTTTAACGTGGAATCCGAACCACGGTGGAGGCCTGGCATTCCTCACATTCACAAGNTTTGTTGGCCCCCCACCCATCCGGTATTCGAAGCCCAACCTTCCCATTACTAGCAAACTGGTATATACCCCAATGTTCTTACGATGTGGGTAACTCGACTTACCGCCCGGTCTTGGGGAGCATCGGACAGCTCTGTTCAACAATGACTTAGAAAGGCTGTTGGAGAGGGAGGAGAAGGGTGCGTGACGGGGAGGTACACTTTCAAATTTTGATTTTTTTTTCGGTGACAGTTTTGTACCATTTTGTGCCAAAAACAAAAAAGTTTTGTACCCTACCCCCAATCTCCCATTTTGAGTAGTTAGCATATCAAAGTACTCAATCTAAGTTACTGCAGGAGTACCACTTTAGAATTTTGAGCTTTTGTCAATGCCAATGTTTTATAATAGTTTTGTAGCATTTAGTACCACAAACAAAAAGTTTTGTACCCCACCCATTTTGAGCAAGCCTATTAAGCATATCAAAATGGCCATTACTAATTAAGAGATGTTTACATCTTTAGAATTTTGAGCTTTTTTTGATGCCAATGTTTTGTACCACAAACAAATGTATTACATCCCCCATCCATTTTGAGTAGTTAGAATATCAAAGTGGTCACTCAAAGTTAATTCTGGGGTAATACTTTTGAATATAGTAGTTTTTCTATGCAAACAATTTGCAGTAGTTTTTTTTACCACAAATAAAAAGTTACCCCCATCCATTTTGGGTAATTATCACAACAACGTGGTCACTCAATTAGAATAAAAAATTAAAGTGAGAATCACTCCAAATAGCTTAGAGGTGCATCCAAATTTGAAATATTTATAGGCAAGAAACACTTTTTATTATGGCTTAGGCCTTAAAAGAATTTATTTATTTAAAATCAAGGCGAAGACTACTCATAGCTTCTAGAGTGATCAATTTTACAAAACAAATGTTGAAGGAGGGCCACTCTAAATAGTTTATAATATAAACTAACTAATTTAAAAAAATATAAGAGGAGAACCACTGTTTAAAAAATACATAAGCTCAAATATGAATGATAAACTATTAAATGGCTTTAAACAGAACTCTAGTATTGTAAGTAACTAAGCAATTTATAATTATGACACCCCCATTCCTCTCTATGAAAATGATTTGGATCCGCTTTTGAAGTGGTATATTAATTACATTATACTTTATAAATCTCGATTAATCTGGCGAGATATTATACGCAAACCGAATTTATGTTACAAAGCGGTACAGAATTATTACAAAAAGTTTGCATTGAAAAAAAGTTCAAAATCATAAAGATCGAATTACCCTCTAATTTGGATTGGCAATTTTGATATGCTAATTACTCAAAATGGTGGGGGTATACAACTTTTTGTTTGTGGTAGAAAACGGTATAAAACTTAAACAAACTGTTGACATAGACAAAAATTCAAAATTTGAAAGTGGTTCTCCAAGTTAATGCACCTTGTGATGGGGTCTGCATTACTTGCATAGCACGGGCGGTTATTAGGTGTTTGTCAAACAATTCAAACTTGAAGCTTGATTTAATCAGGTGAAAAACAACATTGTAGCCAGTCAAGGACAACGTTAAGTAAAACGAGGGTCAGAGACTATTGACAATGTTGTAATAGACAACGTTACAGTAGGGTGAATCAATAGGCTGGATTTTGTTGCAAATGCTGAGACTGTTGAATATTTGAAAATATATTTTATGTAAAGCAACAATTTACCATACCATAATCTTCTTTTGGGTGAACCACAGTGTTGACCGTTCGATATATGGCAAAATACTCTTCATACTAGGTGAATTTATACACAACTATTCAAGAAAGACTCGAAGTACATGTTAAGTGTTCATGTAGACCTGCCCCTGGTCTGAACCCGCGTCTCTACACGAAAATACTTCCAAGCTCCACTTCCCACTAGGGTTCACTTGCTTATAATAAGTCCTACATCTTGGATTCAATAACAAATATTTCTACCTATAGTATTTTCACAGAAATGTTCGTCTACTACTCAAACGAGATGATAATTTTAAATAATTTTCTATATTGTCTGTATATGTGAGTGGTTTTTAACTATTTCATTCCATTTTAATTCGTGTTTAAAGGTTACCTCATTGTTGACAAAATTCAAACGTTGTCTAATTGTTTTTAATTATGGATATTTATTTAACAAAAAAATTATATACATGTTAAATTTGTTATTGATCACATTTATAATATTGATTCAATTAATCATTATAGATGCGATTATTTAATAAATACTATCTAGCTATAAAAAAAAATTGTTACACACACCACTAATCAAGGCTTTGGAAAAGGGATCGTAATATAATAAAAAATATTTTCAATTATTGACTTTTTAAAATTATTTCCTGGAAGCGCGCCCCCATTTTCGGAGAACCTGCGCTACACTCATTAGAAAGCACATGTAGTAATCCTTAGCCCACATCACTAGTCACAAAGGAACAAGCCGCGCGTCCCAACTAATTAAAATGCACATGCGTGTGGATTTACTCAGAAGTTCACACAAACATACTGACTATTTACAACTGTCTTGGGATCGAGGGATGCGGGGAATGCCCTAAAATATCGTGCTGGTCCCTATGGCATAGCTTAGTGGAATTGTAATTATTTAGCTCCACATCTTACTAACCGCTTTGGTTATAATTATAATAACAATAATAGTAATATTATTTTTACTATTATTAATATGTCCAGAGTACAATGCATACATTTTTCTCTAAATGACGGATTTGGCCGCTGAGAGAGTACGGCTGTGTTAAGCACTGACTGATGGGGGGCAAATGGGGCAGTTTTACCCAGAGTCTCACTTATCAAGGCCCCCAACCACACAAATATTTCTATTTCACGAAAACGAGTTTTCCGCATTCACAATCCACGTGCATTTAAGATTGATTTAAAGTACAATTTTAAACACAGAAAACAAAGGGGATGGTCTGGGAGGAGAGCCGCCAGTGACAACAGGGACCAATCTAGGCTAACTTCATTAAACAAAAGGTAATACATGGTTTACAATAACATATATAGCACCAGTTTTCTCAAATGTATGTGTGCCCATTTCTTATTTATTTCCTGCGTCCCCTGAGTGACTGCTGGTAGCCGGGCTACTCCTTGTAGTATTGGATCTGTGGTGGCGGGAGTTGAAGATGGCCAGGTCCCCCTGCAACTCCTCCGCTAGCTGCTAGGGCGGTCGGCCATCCCTGTTCCAGGGCGATGTAGTGTGCGTTGATTCTATGAATCAACGCTTGTTGTGCTCCTTTCATAAGTTCCGGGTAGTTTGATGGAGTTTATTGATAAATACTAAAATTTAGATATTTTTACATCGCACAAATTTCTTGTCGGTGTTTATGTCAAATACTTGGCTTTCCGTAAAAGTGAACATCATACTTTAAAAAGTTCAAAAGATATTCAGATTTTAAATTAACGCTTGGACAAAAATGATGCTTGATAAGGATGACAATAAAACTGAGGAGGAAGTTATTGAAGGAAGGTTTTATATTTTTTTCATGCACATAATTACATTAGATTTACGAACATAATATTCCAACGCTAAATTAAGTTAATTTTTGTGCGTGAAGGGGGCCCTCGAAAGTCCATTTCCATAGACCCTTAATCCACTGGGTGGACCTGTAAACTATAAGTAAGATCTAGACAATAAAAGATTAATATGAGTAAAAATGTTTACTTCTTATCTCTAGCTGTGAGTCAGCGGCCTTATCTCTCAATCCACCCTGCGGTCTATGACTTGCCAATAAGTATGAACGTAGCTTTCTCTAGACTTAAAAAAATACTTTCTTTTCAACTGTTTGATAGTTAGTGAATATTTTTAATTTAATGTTTAGTTTTGACTCTTCTACGAGGTGTCTTCTAAAGAGAAGCCAGGGCCGCTTTGGTCCCCCGTCTAAGATGGCTCTGAGCTATTATAACAGCCGATTAATAATCAGCGCTTAGTATTAAAATAAAGAATACGATATTTCTAACCTATTATCATGGGATTGCTTAGCATATAAACATTTGCCGTAATTTGTCTATTTTTTGCACCGTTCTTTCCACATAAGCTAAGTAAGCTGCGTCCACTCCGCAGCAACATTGTTGGAAACAAGTATTGATAGCACAATCATCAACGAAAACGTTAAAATCCGTTCTAAATATTGGCGACATGTTGACGGTTTTCCATTAGTGAGCGGTAAACATCAAATAAATGTCGGTAGCATATTGGCAGCATTGTTGAGGTGCATCTACACCAGGGCAATATTTTTGGTAACATAGTAAAGAGCATTTAGTTTGTTTGGAGGCTCCACCTGAGAAGGTTGTCTTCGTTCGCGCTTTGTGAATTTGGTATTCTTAAAACCACCTAATATTATTATTTCACCTCTAGAAAGTCCATAATTATCACATTTTAGATCCCGCAATAGATATGGTCCAGCATACCTGTGGCGACTCTGGAGAGAAGGACGAGCCTAAAATTGACGTCTAGCTGGACGCGCACTAAAATTTACAGCATTTGCCGCATCTACAAGCAGCACATCTTCCTCTCTCAGCATCCTGTACTCAACTATAGTCCTTACCTAACCTTTAAATTAAGTGTTCATTTGTCAAAATCTGTTCAGTAGTTTTCTCAGAATTTCTATTACTGTAAACAGGGTTTTCAAATTATCTGTAAGGAATTATTCCCATTTGTTTATATTTTAAAATACTAGTTGCCAAGGAGATTAACAATTCATTTCTTGTTCTTTCGAAACACATTGTTGCCAAGGGTTCTTCAAGATGTATGGATTAAAATTTAATATATTTGAATTGATACAAATTTAAGATGCAAAATACGACACGTAGTCGGCTTATAGACACTGCTAGACACTGCTTAGTTCACTGATAAGACAATATATGGATTATATGGAAAAACCTACCTGTATAGATATCCTACACATTAAAAATCTTCATCGAAATAAATTAAGCTATTCCAAAGATCCTAGACAACAGACAGACACACAGAGTTTATAACTACATACCGACACTTTGTTTTATAAGTAGTATAGAATAGAATAGAGACACGGCTAACTAATTGAATTATGACATTGGTGTTGGTATGCGAAACGTGTTTCATTCGTCATTGTTAATTAAACTTTAGGATAGCTCAGTTTTTTTTCTTTGCATCTATGTGAGTTAACATTGCTTTAGTGCAGTAATTCCTAAACGTTTTTGCTCGCAGACCCCTTTAGGCCTTATTAAACATCCATAGATACTCACATACTTGCTCACATAAATATAGGTTGTCTCACCTGCTGTCAAGAAAGGTAAACCTTTGAATATACAAAACCATAATTTTACCGGTTGTTCTCTGAGTGTGAAACGTAATCTCTTATCTTACATGACAAAAATTAATTTAGGGTGTTCGAAAACACGGTGCTTAGGAAGATATTTGATCCAAAAATAAATGAAGATAGTAATGAGTGGAGGAGGCTACATAATGATGAGCTAACTCACATACTTGCTCACATAAATATAGGTTGTCTCACCTGCTGTCAAGAAATGTAAAACTTTGAATATACAAAACCATAATTTTATCGGTTGTTCTCTATGAGTGTGAAACGTGGTCTCTTTTCTTGAATGCCAAAAATTAATTTAGGGTGTTCGAAAACACAGTGCTTAGGAAGATATTTGATCCAAAAATAAATGAAGATAGTAAGGAGTGGAAGAGGCTACATAATGATGAGCTGCACATCCTGTACTCATCACCAGACATTGATAGGGTAATAAAATGTTGCAGGTTATGGTGGGCAAGTCATGCAGCGCGAATGGGAGTATTTAGAACCGCGTTCAAGGTATTGAATGGCAAACCCAATAGGAAAAGACCACTCACTAGGAAGACCCTGACGCAGTTGGAGGATAACATTTGGATAGACCTGAGAAACATAGGATGTAATGAGATAGATTGGATAGAACCATCTCAAGATAGGGATAGGTGGCGTACTTTCGTGAGTGCAGCAATGAGCTTTCGAGTTTTTAATGCCATAGAGTAGGTAAATAGAGTATGTCTGTGTTTAAATAAAGTCTATGTTTTTAGAAATATCTTAACACCATCTATCATCACTGGTGCTATACCCTGATTTTGGTTGGAAGAACAGTAGATACAATTTGAACATGTTTATTTGCAGCCAACATTTGTAACATTTCATTTTATCATTTGTGTTATTTTATAGTAATTGATAATATCTATCAAAATTGACAGCTGCAGCTCACATGACTTGATGTATGGATGTATTAAAATTGTTCTAGTAACTTTAGTAATTAACTTTTACTGTTCTTCCTACCAAAATCATACTATATCTATAATCAGATGAAAAAACTAACAGTGCTTATTTTACAAAGATACCCGAAGGTTTTATTATTATATTTTAGGCTAAATGACTTTAAGGCCAAATGACTTTAGGCCAAATGACTTTAGGCCAAATGACTTTTAGGCCATCTGAATTTTAGGTCAAATGACTCTTAGGCCAAATGACTTTTAGGCCAAATGACTTTAGGCCTACTGCCGCGTCTCTTACTTGGTTACCATGTCCATGACTCTAGCTCAACACAACCAGTCATAAACGCACTCACAAGAAGACTGCTTCACTACCTGGCTATTTGCACCTGTGTGCCCCCACCCCCTCTTTCCACACTCTAGTTTCAGAGGTGAGTATGCTCACTACACTCGCAAAATGTTCATTACAGCTATCCGTTATACATAGATTTATTCCATGATATAATAGCTTACTCTACAATTGTGGATAAACTGTATGTATTAATGGATATATAGTTTTATAATATTTTTTTAAATTTCATTTACCAACTATAATTGATTTTCAATTTAATCTAAATTATTGGTATTTATGTAAAAGGTGTTGTTTTTTGTTTTACGGGCTTTTTTTTTTTCTATTTCACCTCCCAACATAAAGTTTGTCATCTCATAAACGAGTAGATATCGGTATGTATATTTAAAGGGAAACGTTAAATAATATGAAAGATGTAAAGATATTTTAATCAAGTAATGAACTTATAAAACATTTTTAAGGTATGTAATAGATATAATATGATTTAAAAGTTTCTTAGCTATCAATGTCAATATTTATTAACTGTTTGATAGCAATAAAAACATTTCAAAATGATTCTATTCAATTATTTTCACTTGGATCATCCTCATGGTTTTTAGTCAATTCATTTTTAATATCGATGTACATCACCCAAGTAAGCATTTAGTTTAAAATTATTTTCTTTTTTTTTCTGTTGTATTGTTTTAAAGTTTTCCACAGGAAATTACTTTTCAACACTAAACAATAGGTACGATGCTGTTTCCAATATCTCTATATTGATTGTTACAGATATGGTATTGAAAATAAAAATATTATTTAAAAACGCATTTATCTTGAGTAATATAGGGCATTTTTGTTAGGGTAATCTTCCATGTTCTCATGAACACATTACTATGCTACAAAATAATATATTAAAATGTTTCATTGCAAATATAATTTTTTCTACAGCATCTTACTACCTTTTCTGGCTACCTGCATTTTAATTATGTTAGAGGGGTAGGAATGAAGATCTTAGAAATGAAAGGGAAAGAAGGAATCCATTTAGGAAAATCCTATCTCACTACACCCAGCCATAACTCTAGCCTAGACTTCCAAGTCAGGGGAAAAAAAACACATTATTATTGCTTAATATTTATTCCATGTGCCTATAGATGTGAGTACCAACTAATAGGGAATATATTTGTTTACATTGTTCTTATGTCAATTTTTTTTAGTGTCCTACGGCCTGTTTGGGTTAAACGCCTAGGTATTAATTATTATAATGTGTTAGGAATGAGGAAGGCTGAATTTAGAGGAAGTGCACCCACATTTGTGTGATGGGAGATTTGAAAACTTTAGGGGGGGAACGCTACAGGCACCACCGGGATTGAATCCTGATCTCCCTGTCATCAGAAGTCAACCTATTGCGAGAGTAGCACCTTAGACCATGCGACCACTGAAGCGGGTCTTGATTCAATTAATTATTAAATATTTATTTCCTTAATTATTTTGTTTGTACAAGGACTATTTAGATATCTAATTGAGAATTCACTTTGGAGAAAAGAAATTAACTCTAGTAATATACTATAATTAATATTTGAATTGGTCATTTTGAAAAAGGGTTAATTTCCCATTTATACTAAACTTAACTTCCTCCTCACCCCCCGTTTTAATAATACCAAGGAAGGCGGGTGCATATTCCATCCATGAACAAATTTCCACAAAGCTTCTGTATATTAGCCTATATCTGTGAGCATTTCTTTCGAAAATCCTGATTTCTTATGACTATTAATAGCCTTTACTAACATATTTTTTGTCTAGTGTAAAATTTACATTTGGGGAAATATAGTATTTTTGAAATTACAGATTCATTTACATATGCTCTTAATAATAAATAGATTAATGTTTACTACTTACTTTTCAACAGAAGTCTAAAATTGTTTTAACATATGTGCCTAGTATCCAAGTATTAACTTGATTTATTACATTTGAAGGGTAAAGGGAAAAAGTCCAATTTTAACTTAAATTGAGTTAGTGCCTACATCTGTTAGACAATCGTGATACCTTTATAATACACTTTAGATTATGGTTAAAAGAACTCTCTTTCTCTCATATTTAAATTAATTTATAAAATAGGTATTTGCTAGGTTCCTTATGTGATTTGAGATATAAAAGATGTCTGGGAAATATGTATAGTGTGATTTCCCCCCCTTTTCCCCTGTACCCTTCATTTGTTACTGCCTTACACACATTCTGAAAATATATTCCACAAATTTTCTTTCATAACTATATTTTGTGAGCAGCATAAAATACAGTAGACCCACTATAATTTAAGAGCTAAATAGTCATAAAGTGATTTCTACTTAGTAAATTTTATATTTTTTCTTAATATTAAAGCAAAGGCATTAAACACTCTTATATTTTTTACCATATTTATACATACCATTCTAATCTACCAACATTAATTACACCCTTGTCACTTGCATTTTCTCTGGACCAGTTTATTCTAACTAAGCACAAATTAGTGAGATGTTTTACATATTTATTTTGATCATACATTTTATTGGCCATACATTCTTGTTAATATTGTAAAATTTTAATATGTTTCAGATCGATGATCTATAAGTTTTATTATTATTTTAAAAATTGGGTGCAGAAATGGCATCCTACAAAGAGGAGGAAGATCCATTTGAAGAAATTGTGTTTGACCAGGCTAGACTTCTTAATACTACTCCAAAGTTGAATACCGCAATTCGGAGAGTCTCCAGTGGAAAATGTGTTTTATTTGCTAAAACTCTGGGAATCTGTGGTGTTTTTTTTGGTTTGGTAAGAATATAGAATATAAATGACTAAAAATATGATTTATATAAAAATTTTGAAAATTAAATTTCTAAACACCCTCAACAAAATAGGGTTTTTTCCTTAAGAACTAAATAGTTAATTTCAATTTAATTAAGTTTTGACTTTTTTTTAATGCACCCAACATGCCTGTCATAATCACATTAGAATTTCTTACTATAGTGAAGCCAATCTTAATCATTTTGATAAATCCTTAAGTTTCTGAACAAAAATTATACATACACCACGCTGATACTTTTGAAGGGGTCGGATAGTGCTAAAGACCAATATCTTGGCATTCACGGCCATGACAATAACCTAATATATTTTAATGCACCAAATGTTAAGCACAATAATCATCCCTCAACTGTGTGTTCTTAGAAATGGTTGTGTGCTCTTATGTCTGGGATGCTTTTATATTTTATAAAATTTATTTTTACAGGGTCTTTGCATTGCCATCCCAGGCCCAACATTTTTACTACCAATATCAGAGCTTCAAGTTGATGTGGCCTTGATGACAAATATTTATGTAGCAAGATCTTCAGGCTATGCAGTTGGCTCCATTATTGGTAAATATACTTTACTTTTTCATATTTCATCTAATAATATTTATTGTTCTATTGAAAACAAAAGGTAAAAATGTACATTTCTAAGGGCTTTAACTAAATTTGATAAACTGGTGCTTCATTCTAACCTACGCAAAGGTTTCTCTTGAGAGAAATTATTTAATTTACACATTTCCTCAGAAATTCTAAAATAAAACATTTTATCTTTGTTGGAACTGTTCCTGTGCGGCGCACATTAAATAACTTGAAGCATTATTTTATAGTCCAACACAATTTTATAACCATCATATTTAGGTAGTTCTTGGAAACATCTATAGCTCAAAGATATGTTACTTTAAAAAAAAGTCATGTGACATCGTTTAAAGCAGCGACTCTCAAACTTTCTTTAGATTGTACCCCTTGGCCATGGCTAAAAGTTAATGTAGCCCCAAGATTTAAAAAATTCAAAATTACAGGTTTAAAAAAATTATGACCACATGGTATATTATTTATCTATTTAATCTATTGGGAAAAAATATCTGTAATCAAAATATTTCAAATGTGACAAAGCGATTTAGAGATAATTCTACTGTCATAGCCTTAACATTATCTCTTATTGAGCATTGTAATGAAAAGTTTAAAAAAAACATAACTTTAATGTAAAAAGTCTGTAAAAAAGTGTTTTTCGTATTCTTTCCAAATTCGTTCAAGAATAAATCACAATTTTTAATCGTAATTATGGAGCAGATATATTATGAATCCCAAAGTTTTTCATTGAGAGGGGTGTGTCTGCATGACTTGGCACAACTTTTTGATGTTTGGTTGTCTAGTTGAATTTTTCAAATGGAGGTCCGGCTCTAAATTTTTCCTATTGCGGTACTTATTTTTTAGGTGCACCATGTGTGAAAAACGACTCACAGAAATATGTTGAGAAAGGCATCATAAACTTGATTGCATGGTCAGCGATATGAATAAACTCATTCAGCCTTTGCAACTAAAAGTCTGCCAAAGAAGTTTTATTGAGACTGTATTTGAGGGTATCATCACAGAACAGTTAAATAATTTATTTAGTTGAAAAGAATTTAGGTAGACTGGAGTCTTCCACTGTATAAAAAGGGTTTCACATCCAGAATGCTCTCCCTAAATTCTCAGGAAAATATTTGCCAAAGTCTTCAATCAAACCCAGACAAGCTCTTATGTCATTGACAACAATAGCATGAAGCTCAAGTTCATTTTCTTATATAACATTTTCTAAAGACGGAAAGAATCACAGTTGTTCCTTCTCAACTTCTTTTGTTGCAAATTGAAGTTTATTTTTTAATTTTTTATTTTGTCATGAACCATGAAAGGTGTTGTGTGCTTACTCTGCAGAACTTCATTCAACTCATTCAGTCGCTGAAAATAAGTCAGCCATGAAACCTAGCCTGCACAGCCACTGCTCATTTGTAAATTTGTCACTAAACTCACACCTGCTGTCAGAGAGGAAAACTCTTAATTTCTTGTCTCATTTCCTACTAACAATTGCATAGTAGATAGTAGATATAATGAATACTTTTAAAATAACGCTGATAAAATAGTAAAATGATATCAATTTGACTCCCCAAAAAATGTATATATATTTTCTAAAAGGACCTTACTATTTAACCTGAACTGTACAGTGTACACTTAGGGGTAAGGTGTCAGACTTCTGTGTTGGGGGTCTGGGGTTCAATCCTTGGTCCCAGCACAGATTTTTCTAATTGCCAAACCCTTCCTTCACCTCTGACAAGACATGTATTAATCACAATTTGTGAATGTGTGGAATTCCAGGCCTCCACCGTGGTTTGGATCTCACGTTAAACTGTAGGTCCTCCATTTCATCTCACAATCACCCTACCATTACACATTAGCGCAAGTGCATATAACCCGAACGGGTAGTAAGACACGGTGCTAGTAGTAATAATAATAATAGAGTGTACACTTAATAATATTTCATGCCTCTAGCAGGGATGTCACATGATAAGCCCCACTTATTACTGATCTAGGTATTTTCAAATTCATATATACAAAAAGCAATTTCATTCTGACTAAAATATGTTCATTACATAACTATTCCTTCATTAGAACAATATTAATATACCTGCCTTGGTGACCACATGGCTTAAAGCGCTACTCTCACAATAGACTAGACTACTGATGACGGGGAGATCGTGGTTATATCCTGGTTGGGTGTACTAAGAGTTGTTTTTCTTAAATGGTTTCCCACTCTCCACACAAATGTGGGTACACTTCCTCTAAATTCAACCTTATTCATCCATAGCCCACTAGCGTGATTAATATATAAGCATAAAACCTGAATGGTTAGTAAGACATAATGCTGAAAAAACATTTGAATTGTTTACCTTTTATTAATAACAATTTTAAATAAATTTCTTCACTTTTAGCTTGTAATGGTTGTACAACGGGTAGGTTCTCATTTCTCAGCACTCCCCCTCTTAGACATGTTTTCTGTAACTCATAGCTAAATAAATCTTTCTAAGCTCATAGCCTAGAGATTAAATGAGAAAACCCTACACAATGTGACAATAATATTTCCTCATTCTGAGCTCGTTAGTGGTTATTGCTAAGAACTCATTGATACTTTTATAATCCCCTTGGAATTTTTTTATATATATGGTGGTCACTTGGTATAGCTCAATTGTGGGCTGATGCCATGGAATTTTTCGGAGATTCAGAACGAAGGGCATACAATGAAACTATAATTTAAAAGAAAAAAGCTATAACCCTTAAGAACCAATAAGAACCTATATTGACCTTAAGCATATATATTCTGATTCCAGCTCTTAAACAATTTACCCTTTGGGTTCCGGTTACGGGATCTGGTTCCTTAAAAATGACTTAATTTTGTTTATCGTTTCTGGTTCCAATTTGACTCTGCTTATAAGTGTTTAAAAATATAAGTATTTCAATGAGAGGCATAATTAACCAATACATTACCAATATTGGTAAGTTTGGATAACTGTCATAAAGCATACAAGATAGAGTAGGAGACTAGTATTTGATTGGCCATGGGTTCAGATCTCTTTACTTGCAACTTTTAAATACATTTTTACCTTTTTTCATTACTAAAAATTTAAAAGTAAATAATATTGTTCGATATCTAATGTATATGTAATATATAAATCTTTACTTTGGAATACTTTTGAGTTACACAACTAAATGACATATTTTAAACCCCTCTGCTGAACACACCTTATGCACAATTACCTGTTTGCTCTTGCACATATATTTGTGTAGCTCACATCATTCCTGGCAGTTATGAATCAATCCTATAATCACTAATACAAAGCACATTAGTAATATATTATGAATCTTCTATTTCTATTGGTAAATGAACAAATTTAAAAATAGTTAATTTTATTTAAAAATGTTGTACGTTGAAATTATTTTAATATCACTTATAACACAATGAAACACACCATTTTAGATAAACTTATATATAAACAATAATAAAAAGTAATTTATTAATATAAATTAATATAAATTAATATAAATTACTTTTTACTGTTTAAGATACTCTTTACTCAGCGGCTCAAACCCTTAAACTTGATATTACAAGACATCTACTTTATTCCTTTGTTTAGTCCTTGCATCTTTGAGCATCATGACTAATTTCATTGAGAGAGATAACTTAATTACTAGGAGGAGTCTATGGTTGGAGAAATTGAGAAAAAGTAGGGCATAGCTTTAATTTTTTGTCCTTGAAACAAATTGTGTATTAGTAGTTTTTGAGAACGTCAGAATTAAAACCAATGCATTGTGGAACTGAAAACCCTTAATTTATTTATTCTATTTTGTTATTCACGTTCCCTGCTTGATAAATCCGGACAACACAAAACATCTTATTACAATAAGAAATTTGCTGTTTGATGGTCAAAGTAGCCTATAATTTTAACTTTTTTTTTTTACTACCTGTTCATGCTATTCACATATTCATACCAACAGAATAGGGATGAGGAAATTAGAATTTAAAATTGAGAGAAAATGTATCCACATTTGTGGGGAAGGGGAGAGAAAAATCATTTATGAAAAGCCATCCCTGGTACGCCCGACCAAGATTCAAACCTTGCTCTTTGTGTCTCCACCAATTCAGTCAAATGTAGGCATGACACATTAGACCATGTGATCACCAATGGGTTTTCTAATTTTTTTAGTTACGTGTACAACCTGAATAAGTAGTAAGACTCATTGCTACAAAAAAAAAAGTTTCTTAATACATTATATATAATGTGTTGTATCTGGTAACATAATCAAATCATTTTATATTTAAACTTACATTTTTTTTTTACAGGTGGGATTCTATTTGACCGCTTCAATCGTTTGTTTTTATTATTTGTCAGCTTACTTCTCACATCAGTATTCATCACAGTAATACCTTGGTGCAGAGTTCTTTGGTTACTGAAGGCCTGCATGGTTGGTCTTGGCATGTCAATGGGTTTCTTAGATACAGGTTGGTTATATACATTTATTTAGTAATTATTACAATACTAGGAATTTAAGCTAATTTTATTTCTTAACATTCACAATTATTTTTTTCTTCTTTCAGGATGTAATGTATTATGTTTGGATCTGTGGGGCAGAAATAGTGCTCCTTTCATGCAAGGACTACATTTTAGCTTCGGCCTTGGAATGTTTGTTGCGCCACTATTGGCTCCTCCATTCTATGAGCCTTTTGCTATTAACACAACTGTGGGAGCTATTTATTATATGCCAGTGACTGTCCAGCCACTAGAACACTTAGATAATTTTGATAATCATAAAATAAGATTGAAGCGAGAAAATTATTTTTCTAAAAATTACAGCAATAACACAGATATTACTTTAGAGGAAGGAAATTTCATAGACAACTTTACCACATTGTCCATTCTTAATGACTCAAACACTAATTTCCAACTGACCTCTGGTTTCTTGTCTGAGGGTGTACACCAATCATTTTCTTCATTAGTGACAATATCTACGACTCAAAAGATTCCAAAGCGGCACAAACCTTCAAAAACTGACAGTAGTAAACTAGGTAGTAAAAACTGGGAGAATGTGAAAGTTGGTATTTTGCCTCCTGAAGATTTGGTGGTAGTTTCTTCAACATCTAGCAGTGTCAGTTCCAAAAGTGTATTGTCTGTTCCCCCACAGTCCTCTACTAACAGTTCATATAGTAATATCAATATAGATATTGATAAACTTGTCAATAATGCATACGAGAGTAGAACAGAAACTACCCCAATAGCAAGATTTGGTGACAAAAATGAAAGTTATTCATTTTCATTTATTTTAAGTACACTTAGTACTAATGATACCTATTTTGTCACTCATCCTTCAATTAATTCAAAAAGTAGTATTTTTTTAACCAATATTGGAAACAAAGCTAATACATCTGAACCTATTGTTGAAGATATCACAACCAAGAAGGCAACAAATATTGAATCGTCAAGTATGAAAAGTATTGTTGACATTTTTAATGATAAAGAAGATATGAAAAACTCTCAACCAATTTCAAGTCCTAAATTTTCCTCATTCTCTCAATTGAAAGAAAACTCTTCTTTTCCTAATGTACCACTGAACCATCATACATTTTCAAATTATTTTCCAGTGCAACCATCCAACTCTAATTTACAACTTTCAGTAAATACACAAAACTACACTAACAATGATGCAGTTAGTCAAGCTATTACTTTAGCATCAAATGAAAATATTGTTTCTAAGATTCAGACAATTGACTCAATAACATACACTAATAATGAAAATTATAAAAAAGCATATTTTACTAATAAAACAAAGCCCTTGGTTTGGTATACACCAGCTCCTACACTTAGCCATGTTCATCATTTCAAACCAATAACTTATGATAATGATACAGAAAATATTAATACACTCTTTGAAATAATATCTGATAGAATTGAAAAATATGGCTTTAGTAAGATTCAATTCACATACCTTATTGTGGGCTTATTTGTATTTGCTATATCACTTTTGTTTTTGGGATTTCTGTGCCACAACCCGAGAGATCCAAAGTCCAAACAGGAAGAAGGTCATGTGACCAAAAAGATGATGAGTTCAATAATGCGATTATCATTAATTGGTGGCATGGCTATGATCTTACTACTATCTTCAGGTCTGGAGGTTACTTTTGGCCACCTAGTTATGGCATATGCTGTTAATAGTGACATTCAACTAACTCAAAGTATTGGTTCAAATATTTCTGTAACTTTCTGGGCTGCTTTTGCTGTTATGAGATTTGCATCTATTTTCTTTGCTACAGGCCTAAGTCCAACTTTGATGTTGATCTTAAACCTTGTTTGCTGTACATTAGGAACACTTATACTATACGCTTGGTCTGATCATGTGGAAACTGCTCTTTGGGTGGGTACAATTTTGTTAGGAGCTGGCTTAGCTTCAATGTTTCCAACTGGTCTCCTTTGGATTGAACGTTTGTTACATGTGTCCAACAAAGTGGCAGCCTTATTAGTATTGGGTGTGTCTCTAGGCGAGCTAGCATGCCCTGCCCTGATTCGCCATTTAATGGTGAATGACCCAAAAGTACTCATGCGTGCAGCTTTATTTCTTAATACTCTTTGTATTGTGATATTTGCCACTCTTTGGTGGCTGTCTTCTCAGTTGGGGGAGAAATATTGTGCCATCACCAGTGATGGATATCAACTGGCCAACCAACATGATGAAGAGGAAGATATGATGAACATAAACCTGACAGGAAATGCTGTTGAGATGCAGAGGGAGAGTTTTTCTTCAGACCAACGGGCCTTACTCAATGGAAATGGGCACAAAGGACCCTAGCACTTACCTTGTTAGAATTTTGTGTGTATATGTATATATATATATATATACACATATATACTCTGAAAATGGCAGTCTTATCTTGACCGATTAACATATGGCCCTATCTTACAAGCTGCACCACAGTAAAAGTCATCAAGGTAAGCTTGCTACCATTCAGGGTAAGTGAAGTGTCCATGTGTATGTACACTCAGTTTAATCTGAAGGATAGCAGTCTCACTTTTACCTATTACACTATGACCCTATCCTATAAGCTATACCATATTGGAATATAAAATGTAAACTTGTTACCCTACAGGTTAAACAAAGAGTACATGTTAATATACACATACATTGAATATATAAATGGCTAATTTCCATCTAGGTTAAATAACACAATGCAATAAGTTAATTGCAGCATGTGGATAAGCAGAAAACAGAAGCTGTTCTAACATATTTACTCCATTTTTAAAGGTAAACTTTAAAGGTGATTTAAATGGATGCTTAGAAAGTCAAATCAACATTCCTAGTGGAATGTTAACCAACTAGATGCTATTAACATTATAGCTAACACGATTTGCATATGAAGCTACGACAGGCCTAGCAAGCTGGTAGTAGAAAATAAAAGGCTTGAATAAAAAAACGGACCTAGGCCACAGACTGGAAAAAGTAATGGATGTAAAGTAAAGCTAACACAATCTAAATATCAAATTGAGATTAGTGGTTATAAAGGTTTATTATTTTCACATTAACATGCCCTTAATATTTCATATATTCATTGGGTTGAAATTTTTAATAATGAAATGTGTTTGTTGGATTACATGATGGTTTTAATATAAAAAAAAAATTTCTATTCCTCAGCAAAATAAAATATTTGCAAGTGAGAACAAAAGGATTGACTATAATTTTTGTGGGTAATGTGTATGTAACTTCTTAAACAAGCATTTGTTCATAATAAATACACAATCTAACAAGCATTAGTTCATAATAAAATCACAATCCAATATAGATACATAATTACAAACATTAAGTTATTTTGCTGGAAATAACCCTAAAGGCTCATTAATTAGTGCCTGGCATTTGATGGATTCATATTAATTCATTAAAATATAATTAATTTTACAAATGGTAGTTTTCATTGTTTCCTGTTCATAATTTGCTAACAATATTCCCTGTCTCCCCTTGGGTAAATATTATTGAAGAGTTAAAATTTTCTGCATCCACATCCTTCATTGTATATAGAAATCAGCCCTCATTCTTAAATATTAGTTTTATATTTTATATACTTTGAACTCTTGCTCAAAGGGAACAACTCAAAAAATTTTATTAGGCCACACATTCTTAAACATATCCTATACACATCTTCAGATGGGCATGTAATAAATGAGAAGGCTATATATTCCATTTATGAATGTGCTGAATCTGAATAAGGTAAAACTATTATTATGATGAGCTGATATTATATAAAATAAAAATTTATGTTTGTTTTTTGATTGTTTATCTATAGAGTGGTGAATAACAAGATTGTTTGAAGAAAGCCCCACCTATAGGCTGATTTTGGTAGGAAGAACAGTTTAGAAAAGTCGAACATATTTATTTGCGGATAACAGTGGTAAAATTTTACTCTATTATTTGTGTTATTTTACAGATATTAATAATACCTACCAAAAGTGACTCTACAACATGACTTGATATATAAATATATTAAAATTGTTTTAATAACTTTAATAACTACCAGCCACTGTTCTTCCTACCAAAATCATTCTTTAGCATGTTTTCAATATGAGAGATACCAAATGAAACTTAGCTATGTTTTTGTACATTTAATGTCTAATTGTTTGTATATAATCCCTTGTGTGGTTTGTAAAAAATAAATTTAATTAAAATTATATTAGCATTATGATGATTTATTAACAATATTTTATTTGAAACAGCTACTTGCAGCATGTGCTAATACTTTCTGTAGCTTTAATGACACATTGACAACTAATACTTTGTCACGGTCAAATTTGGCTAGTTTAACTCACAACTCACACAATCCAGAGAGCTTACTTTTAATTTTTTGAGCTTATCACTTTCAACACATATCTTGGTCACTGCTACTTTTGAAATCTAGTTGCAGGGAGTGACTTTCAAAAAATAGATTAATGACAAACTCGCCGTCCCAGGTTTGTATAGTGGAATGTAACTCAATATTTAATGATTCTATTTGACATAATATATAAGTAAAAATGCTGAAAATAGCAATTGAATTTAGTAAAGAGTTAGGTGACCTGGCGGTCTAGGGGTAAGGTGTCAGACTTCTATGCTGGCGGCCGGGGTTCAATCCTCGGTCCCGGCAAAGATTTATCTGATTACCAAACCCTTCCTTCACCTCTGAAAATACATCTTGTGAATGTGGGGAATGCCAGGCCTCCACCGTGGTTCGGATTCCACGTTAAACTGTAGGTCCTTCATTTCATCTCACAATCACCCTACCATTACACATTAGCGTAAGTGTGTATAACCCGAACGGGTAGTAAGACGCGGTGCTAATAATAATAATAATAGTAAAGAATTAACATTAACTAAAATTTTCAATCCAGCGACACTGCCTACTTGTGATAGTAAGGGACTCGCAAGGCACCAGGTTGTTAGAGAGACTCTCGCTTGCAAGCAAGGCTAGACAGAAGTTAAGATAGACAGTTTTGCCACTGGTTCAATAATTTTTAAAATCGTCTACAGCTCTGGCTATCTGGTTTATTTATGAAATTGGCCAGTAGTAATCCTGCTCTCAATCATTCATGAACCAGAATGTGAACCACTTTTAACCAACTCACATCACTTTGACTCATTTGACTATCTTTGTTTGTATAGTAAATGTTGGCATATAAATAAAGCTGTATAAACATTTTGATAGATTATTTATTTGACTAGTCTTCTTTACAAATGTTGGTAATATATTCACATTTCGGTATTAACAATTGGTATCAGTAACAAGCTTTTTTTTATTTCAAATCCTTATTGAACCAGTAGCCAGTCTGTATCCTTAATCCTGGTCTAACCTTGTGTGCAAGTGAGCACCCGTCTCATGCCAGTTGTGGTCAGTTGGCAAACTATCCATTTGCACCCAACAACTGTGCTGCAAAGTACATCGAATGGAGTTGGGAGGTGTCGCTACACAACCGTTACAACTGAATGTATATTCATAAAAACATAATTAGTTGTAGTAAGGAATGTATATGTTAATGTGAATGTGCTGAATTTGTTATTTTGTGAAATAACCAGTGAATGTGTAGAATCGCTGAAAGCGATGGCTTATTTAACAAACGATAGGATTTATCTAAATTTACCAGTGATTTTATAAATCTCCCAATGCAGTTTGATGAAAGATGAAACATGAACTGTATTATCTACATTTACTGGTGATTTTATCAAATATTTAGTGTATGTGGATAAAAATATAGAACATGAATCCAAACTAAGCTAGTCTAAGCTTGTTTAAACTAACCCAATCAAACCTTATCTTGATGTGACCTATTAACATTCACTGGTGGTTGATGATAATTTTGTAAACCCACCGGTGATTTTGTAAAGTGTTCAGCGAGTATGTGAAATAGTAAGGTTTTTTTTTTACATTCCTCAAGTGAACCAGTGGCATTGTAAAATCGTCGGATGACTACAAACTCACACCATTCAGCACATTCACAGTAGCATATACACGGATTTTGGTAGGAAGACCAGTATCTGGTAGTTAATAAAGATACTAAAACAGTTTTAATATATTTGTACATTAAGTCATGTTATCTGCAGCTATCACTTTTTAAAGATATTATCAATACCTTTAAAATAGCACAAATAATATAATAAAAATATTATCAATGTTGGCCGTAAAAAAAAAGTTTGAATTTTCTAAACTTTTTCCAACCAAAATTAAACCATATTTATGCACACATTATACAGGGTGTCTATAAAGTCTGGACAGGTACACAAATATCGACAAATACATACTTTTACCTTTTTAATACATAAAAAAGAGACAGGACACTCAAATCCTCGACTCCTTTGAATCCTATGGAAAGATTTGAGATCCATAAAAATCTCAAAAAAGATTCTTGAATACAAATATTATGAAGACTTTGATTTAAAATAACAATCTTAATCAATTGGTAAAAGGAATCATAATTATATACCTGTTTAGTTGGATAAATGACCGGCCTCTTATAGTGGTTAGAGCCCCTTGGTGCTAAGATAGAGGTCCCGGGTTCAATATACGGCTAATATCAGAACATTTTCCTCGAAAGGAAAATAATTCCCATGGTCACCAGGATTTGTTTAGTTAAGCCTTAACTTAGTTTTAAATGTTTCCAATGGTTCCACAACCTCATACTAACTATCACCCTCATCTCATCGGGATATGGAAAGAGCCTCCAAGGAAAGGATGTACAGTTAGTACATTCAGCCGGACGCTGGGTAATGGTACATTAGTACTGACTAATCTTTCCACAAACTGGGTAACGAGTGATGTAGCACAGAAAAGCTGTCATTATTATTATTATTATTATTGAAAGAACAACATAATGATAAAGTATAAAATTGTTTTAATATAATTAATTTACTAGCAAAGGGTTCTCTTTGTTATGATGTAATACACACGACAAACACCAATAATTTGTTGGTACCACCAACAATTTTTATATTAATTTTTTTTTACTTTGTCTAAGATTGTACATTTTTTTAAATATGAGTATTCGAGATTTGAAAGAAAATTTTAAGATTCATAATCAAGAAATATAGGATTAACCCATCTACAATAAAAACAAAAAATAATGTTTGGGCATTAGTTATATTTTTTTTATCGACTGGCACACATGACCAGGAGGGATCTTGCCACATAAGTTTGATCGCCTTATGTGTAGACTATTAGCCGCTCTGGTGGCACAGAATGTTCCGCAGGGTACACATTTAGGAGGTTGTCTAAATGTTGTTCCTGCAATGAGATGATGTGATGATGGTTATTATGATGTTGCGGAGCAGGGGTGAATCTAAACCTAACTTAAGCTTAGTTTACCAAACCCTGGTGACTGGTACCTTTCCCTTAGGGGCAAGTTATCCAAGGTAGCAGCCAGGAATCGAACCCGGGAACCTTAGGTTTGTAGCCAGGTGTACCGACCACTCACTACACCATGGGGCCGGTTGGGACATTAAATGACATTACATAATATGTTCAATGTGTTGTCCGGCTTATTTCCATGTGTATTTTTCTTTTTTCCCCCCTTGCCTTTGCATATTATATGTAAACATCCTGTAGGTGTCATAAGATTACTAGCCTGGGTTTTTTTTCTATCACCGCATCTGGCTACTCGTTCAGGTTATACGCCTAGAATGTACTAATTACGCTAATGGGTTAGGTATGAGTAAGGTTGAATTTAGAGGAATTGTACTCGCATTTGCGGGAGATAAAGAGTGGGAATCCATTTTGGAAAAAACACCCTCAGTACACCTAACTTGGATCGAACCCCGATCTCCCCGTCACAGGCAGTCAATTCTATTGCGAGAGTAACGCCTTTAGTCCATACGGCCACCGAAGCGGGTATTTAGCCGTTGTTAATATACTGTTTGGTAGCCGTTTTAAAAATAATTATATGCTGACATATCTAGTTAATTATTTATTAGAGGTATTTAACGTGCACTGTCTGAGTTGACACTGCACACGAATTATAAACTACCTTAAACTCTGAACAGACAACACCCAGCCCCGTGGGTGATGACTTATCGCTATGAAAAGGGAAATTTACATTTCACCAATGATAAGCTTTTCGGCCATGCCGGTAATCGAACCCGGGACCTTTAACTCAATAAATAGGCACGCTACCGGCTGAACTAAGGTTTCGTCGGACGATTATAGTTTGTTCATAAAATATCAAAGTCTTTTCCTTCCCTGAAAACTTTCGATGGTGATAGAATTTTAAAAACTTTGACTAAAAAAAAAACATTTTGAAGCTTCGTACACCCCTACTGACTTGAAGTAATGTTATTCTCCTGGTGACAACTGGTTAAGTTATGTAGCTAATAGCCCTCCCACTATTTATTATCTTCTTTCTTTAGTACCTGCGTCACCACTTTTCTCCTGCGGGTCAGTGAAAGTGTCAAGAGGACGAAACGCACAGGCCATCCATGGCAGTAGCAGTATGTTATCTCGTGCGAACCTTGGACGTAGTGCTTTAGTGGATTAATAAGAGCCGGACTAGCGAGTCAAGTCGCGTGTTAAATCGCGACATGGTGGACAGTGAGTGGTCGGTGACGTTTTTCGCGGCCCTGGCTGGGCTGGGCTGTGCCCTACTCGTATGGCTCCTAGCAGACAGTGTGTGGGCGTTGTTCTACGGCATCAGGGTGCATCTTATGCCCTACATTACACCCCAACCGGTCAATTTGATGGAAATGTTTGGCACGTGGGCAGGTACTTAAGTAAACCCTGATTTTTATAAGAACCCCGTTTTCGACCACCGACATTGATTTGAAGTCACTAAAATTTGGTGTTCTAGAAATATGTATTAGGTCTGTTTGATATATTAATTAAAAATGTCATCTATAAATTTTAAAAACGCTTCCAATAATACTTCCATATGTATTACTGTATAGTTTAGCCCTACATTTTTCTTTAATTAACATGATATAAATACAATTGTAATATTTTAATTTCCGCTACTGTGGCAGCTTAAGTTTCCAATTTTCAAATAACGGGCCACTTATGAAAATATGACAAACATACGGGCGTTCTAATAGACAAATATAAATTTCAAACTTCTCCATTTTTCTAGCACCGTATCTTACTACTCGTTCGGGTTACGCGCAGATGCACCAATTTAGGAAAAGCCACCCTAAGTACACCGGTTGGGATTAAAACCTTGATCTCCCCATCATCTGCAGTCTAGTATATGGTGAGAGTGACGCCTTAAACCATGCGGCCACCGAAGCCGGTTAAATTGTATTTTATTATTTTCCCCGGCGCCCCACATTAACTGGGACAACGATGTCTATAATATTAATTTAGCTTAAATCTGAATTCATTTAAACTTATTATTATATTTACCGTCAATCATGATTTCACGAGGAAGTAGGGGCCTATTTCAAACCAAACAAAATTTTTAACCACCGTCAATCATGATTTCACGAGGAAGTAGGGGCCTATTTCAAACCAAACAAAATTTTTAACCACTTTATTCACTTCAATCAAAATTCGAGGAATAATCTGATCAAATGGTACCAACTTAGTGCCATAAAAGAACAGTGAATTTCAGAAGAATTAAAATAAAAACACACTTTGAGCAATGCATTAATGGCTAAGGTAACAATTTTTTTATGATTCATATAAATAATTCCACATAAGGTGAGCTGGCGGTCTGGTGGTAAGGTGTCAGACTTCTGTGCTGGGTGTCCGGAGTTCATTCCTCGGTCCCGGAACAGATTTATCTGATTGCTAAACCTTTCCTTCACCTCTGGCAAGACGTGTATTAATCACAACTTGTGAATGTGAGGAATGCCAGGCCTCCACTGTGGTTCGGATCCCACGTTAAGCTATAAGTCCTCCATTTCATCTCACAATCACTCTACCATTACACATAAACGTAAGTGCATACAACCCGAACGTGTAGTAAGACGCGGTGCTAATAATTAATTAACTAATTCAACTATCATTTTATCATGTTTGCTCGACATCTTGGCTCAGTCGGTAGCGTGTCTGTCTTTTGCTAAGAGTCATGAGTTCGATTCCCGGCATGGTAAAAAAAATGTATCATCGGTGAAATTTGGGCTTACCCTCCTTGCACATTAAAGATCTAACGACTAGGGACTGGATCTTGTCTTTCTTATAGATTTCAGTTAGTTTATAAGTCGTGTGCTAACATAATCAGTTGGTTCTCAAATTGCACGTTAAATATCTCAACTGCATGAAAAATGAAAATTATTCATTTGATACATTTGACATTAATTCATTTGTATTTTCCAAATTAAAGTGAAAGTGAGTTTTTTTTGTGACACGCGGCCCGCTTATTTCCCCTCAATAATTCAAATGAACTATTTTCATTTCAGGCAATTAGATTCATTTATATCTATCCAGACTTCGTTAAACAAGTCGTTAGTTACTATGATTGTACTTTAATGTTAGAAACTAAATGAGCAGAAAACAACCAAATGTTTCCACACTGGGAGGGTTGGCTCAGTGCCAGAGAGAGTTCGACTGACGTTCTAAACAAAACCTAAACTTAGATTGTTATAATTGATGCGAGTACCAGCCGGATGGGTGAGTTAGGGATGGTTTACCATCCTCTATCCAGGCGAGTATTTGTGGCGTTCGTTTAAATGTATCCCCATTCTGTCCCCATTGACTCTTAAGACATGGAAAGTGCGAGTCGTAAGTATCCGTGCGTGGGACTGAATATAAAACTGCTACAAAACTAATTAATTACTACTCACTTAGGTGTCCGCGTGGTCTAGCGCGCTACTTTCGCAGTAGACTACACTGCCGATGACGGGGAGATCGAGATTCGAATCTCGGTCGGGTTTGCTGAGGATTCTTTTTCCAAAATGGTTTCCTACTTTCCTTCCACGCAAATATGGGTACACTTCCTATAAATATAACCTTTATCATATCTAAAACCATTAGCCTAATTAGTATATAAGCGTAGAACCTGAATTTATAATAAAACGTGGTGTTCAAGGAACTAAACAAACAACTAGTAAAATTGATATTACACATTTTATCTTTATTCACGAAGACCTTCATAAATATTTGAACACCCTGGAAATGAAAACAGTGAAAAACAATGGTACAATCAAACTTCGAAAGATCTGCTTCGGATGGCCGCGTGGTCTAAGGCGTCACTCTCGCAATAGACTAGACTGCTGATTACGTGAAGATCAGGGCTCAAATTCTGGTCGGGTGTAATTTTTCCAAATGATTTTTCCACACTCCATCCAAGAAAATGCGGGTACATTTGATCTAGATTAAACCCTTCTCATCACCAACTCATTAGCAGAATTAGTACATATGCGTTTAGCCCGAATAGGTAGTAAGACGCGGTGCTTAATAAAAACCTTTGAGGGTTGAAATCTGGAGTGTAGGCCTACAATCTGCAGTAATTCTTCAAATTTGGTCTAAATCTGTTTAATAATATTTATATTTTTATCTCAGCGTTTGTTGAAGTTGTAATTAATGTTTGTGAAATATATGCTTGTAAACCTGCATCGGTGGGCTAAGGCGTAAACCTCGTTTGTTCTAGTTTGCCATTGATGGGGAGAAAGGGTTCGATTCTTGTTGAGGTTTACTCGGGGTGTTTTCATGGTGGCTACAGACAGGGAAAACAGGGAAAACCTGGAAAAGTCAGGGCATTTTTGGATGACAGGGAAAACAGGGAAATGTCAGGGAATTTAACTAAAAATAAGGAAAAGTCAGGGAATTAAAAAATATGTCTAAAATATCCCATTAATTTTACAACCAAACATTAAAATAAAAGTTAATAACACCTAAATAAAATAACATTCTGAATGTTAAAATAATTGATAAAACCGCTTATTTTTAGTAGATACAAACTTTTTTTAATATGTGATCAATAATAAGTAAAACAAGTTATCATCCACCTTTTAAACTAGAAATAAGTAGTCAGGGAAAATTGAAAAATGTTGCCTGGAAAACCTGGAAAAGTCAGCGAATTTTGTAAAATATGTTTTGTATCCACCCTGTGTTTTGTCCCTAAATGGAGTATCCACTACTTTTTATTTGAGGTATTTAAAATGCACTTCCTGAACCGACTAATCATATTCGCACACGACTTATAAACAAACAAACTTAAATCTAGAATAGACACAACATCCAGCCCCACGGCCGTTCATTCATCACAGTGAAAGGGGAAACCCACATTTCACCAATGATACATTTTTCGACCATACCAAGAATCTACTGTGTTAAGGTGTCGGACCTTTCCTCTATTCCTTCACGCAAATGCTGGCACATGATCTCTAATCCAACTTCCTTATTCGTATCTAAATTATTATTATTAGCACCGCGTCTTACTACCCGTTCGGGTTATACGCACGTACGCTAATGTGTAATGGTAGGGTGATTGTGAGAAAAAACAGGGAAATGTCAGGGAATTTAACTAAAAATAAGGAAAAGTCAGGGAATTAAAAAATATGTCTAAAATATCCCATTAATTTTACAACCAAACATTAAAATAAAAGTTAATAACACCTAAATAAAATAACATTCTGAATGTTAAAATAATTGATAAAACCGCTTATTTTTAGTAGATACAAACTTTTTTTAATATGTGATCAATAATAAGTAAAACAAGTTATCATCCACCTTTTAAACTAGAAATAAGTAGTCAGGGAAAATTGAAAAATGTTGCCTGGAAAACCTGGAAAAGTCAGCGAATTTTGTAAAATATGTTTTGTATCCACCCTGTGTTTTGTCCCTAAATGGAGTATCCACTACTTTTTATTTGAGGTATTTAAAATGCACTTCCTGAACCGACTAATCATATTCGCACACGACTTATAAACAAACAAACTTAAATCTAGAATAGACACAACATCCAGCCCCACGGCCGTTCATTCATCACAGTGAAAGGGGAAACCCACATTTCACCAATGATACATTTTTCGACCATACCAAGAATCTACTGTGTTAAGGTGTCGGACCTTTCCTCTATTCCTTCACGCAAATGCTGGCACATGATCTCTAATCCAACTTCCTTATTCGTATCTAAATTATTATTATTAGCACCGCGTCTTACTACCCGTTCGGGTTATACGCACGTACGCTAATGTGTAATGGTAGGGTGATTGTGAGATGAAATGGAGGACCTACAGTTTAACGGGGAATCCGAACCAGGATGGAGGCCTGGCACTCCACACATTCACAAGTTGGGATTAATACACATATTGTATCCTATCTAAATAAAGTGGATGAATAAGCGAGCACAAAGAATCGGTGCAAAATAAATGTAAGCCAAATAAATTAAGCCGCTTGCTACCAAAATCGGCTTCTAGCAGTGTTTCCGGATATCTCACTATATTTATAATGTTAGAGACTTCCGAGATATGTGTTCAATCTTTTCAAATAATCTTAATGAACCTCAATGCATGTATACATTTTTTTTAGTAAATTTGTATCACTATTCGCATCACATCTATTAATTATTTTTTTTTGTTGATCTGTTCAACTAGGGCTACTAGATTGTGTTTTATCTCGAAAATATCTTCCACGCTTATGGTGGGATGGGAGGGGACGCGAGAAAAGCCCAGTGTTTTTTATGTGTTTATGGCAATTTTTTCTTCTTTTTTTTTGCCAAAATAAAGAAAATATTGCTCTAGTACAAATATAGAGTTTAATTTGCTCCACATGTTTATATAAAAAGTTGTTGAATATCTGCCACGAGCATGGTGGCATTATCTAACAAACTTTTTAAATGAAGAGAAAAAGTTGTCATTACATTACAGAACACGCTTCACAGATATTCAAGAAATTTTGAGGTCACCATGTGAAGAAAATTAAATTCTATATTTGTACTGGAGCGATATTTTATTTATTTTGGCCAAAATAAGTTTTGCCATAAAAATTGCAGAAACACTGGCTTTTTCTCACATTCCCTTAAAGACTTAGTGTAAGCTTATATTATTTCAACTTTATTTGAGGAAGAGTAATAAAATATTTCTCAATTAAATTATAATAAAACTAAACCCTCATTCAACGGTCGAATGGTCTATGTAAGGGGCTTCCAACTGGCAGCCCACGATGCATCTTATTCGCGGCTCACGAAGTTTCTTGGAAACGTTATTTACTCTAAGTGAAATTTATGTTTTTAGCCGAGGAACGGAAAGCTTTGACTGGAGGGATAAAAATACATTAAAGCTCCAACTGCTGTTCATGTTTAGTTACTGCCTTACATGTTATGTATTATATTGATGTACCAAATATAGTATATTTTACTCAGATAATTAGTTTAGTATGTAACTAAACAGGTTTAAATTACCACTTATTTCATTCACTTTTAAATACTTTTTTGTTTTGGCACCGCTTAATACTACCAGTTCGGGTCATACGCCTATGTACTATATACACTAATAAGTTAGCAATTAGTAAGGACCCGCGTAGCGTAGGTGGCGTAGTTAGCTAACGCGCTAGTTTCGTGGTGAGATAGACTGCCGAGGACGGGAAGATCGAGGTTCAAATCTCACTCGAGTGAACTAGAGGTGGTTTTTCCTAAATGATTTTCCACTATCCCACTACGCGAATGCGGGTTCAGTTCATCTATATTCAACCTTTCCAATTCTTTACTAATTAGCGTAATTAGTACGTAAGCGTATAACCCGAACGGATAGTAAGACGTGGTGCTAATTATTATTATTGATTAGTAAGGTTCAATTTAGAGGAAGTGTATTCAAATATGCATAGAGGCAAAGTGGGAAACCATTTAGGAAGATCCATCCTCAGTACATTCGACTGGGATCAAACCCCGATCTATCTAACATCTGCAGTCTAGTCTATCGGGTGTGACACCTTAGACCATGCAGCCACCGAAGTGGGTTAGTTCGCAATTAAATACCCGTTCTCATTTTTTGATAACATGACAAAAATTAACCAATTATTATGCAGCCCGCCACTAGACTCGTGGATTTATTTCTGGCCCTGGGCAACTTTTAAGTTGTAAGCCCGTGGGCAAAGTCATTGATTCCCAAACTTTAGGTCGCGAGCTGATATTTGGTGAGTCGTCAAAAAATGTTTTTGAAAGGTGAAAATTTTGTAATCATTAATAATTTTAAAAAATCATGAAAAAAATGGGTAAGTGAAAATAAAATGAGAAAATTTGATAGGCATAATATGTGGATAGGGGATACAGAAACCTGGTTTCATGTTTGTGCCTGTGACGTGGTGGTCAGTGCTGTCATCAGCAGGAAGCGGAAACAATCGCACACGCCAAATTATGAGAAATAGATAGTTTTTTGTAAAATTTTATCAATACATTTAATAAAAAACAGTAGTGAAAAAGTCTCCCCACCTCACCTTCTGGAGGAGGGGAGGGGCGAGTCTACACCAGCAGGCCGATTATGGATCTCAAAGACGCGACAATAGGGTGAAATGTCGTTCGTTAGGCGTCATATGGCTGAATTGGGATTATGGATCTATTTTAGTACGTCATACAACCGCTCGCGCCACCAAGTTGGCGACAATCTGAAGTCACCCTTCAGAGCTCGCCTTTAGCTGCGTCGATTATCTACGAGTCTGGTTAAAACTCACTATTTGTGTGCTTAGTATCTTAAAAAAGACTGACAATCCTTTAATTTATGCTTTTGCAATAGGTAAGTAACAATAATATTGCCATATTAATTTAATTAATTAGAGTATTTAGGTATATGTATTAGTGAATTATACGAGGTGGAACTGTACGCTCATTTAGTTGTATCATAAGTTTCTGATTTTATATTAATTTATTCTAGTGAATCTTATATTTGTTTAACTTGGTAAATTCTTTTAATTTGATTAAAAGTTATTTTTATTTACTTTAATGCAATCTTTAAGTAACAATAATAGTTTTGTATTATTATAATTGCTTAAATTACCTATTTGTATTTATTAATCAACATGAAGTGTAATCATAACCTTATATATGTATATTTACCATTTAGGTATTAGTTTTAACAATTTTAGAAACCTAACCAAAACGTTTATGTTTAGAAATTGTTAGTGCTTAATGTATTTTTTATGGTTATTAAATAATATCGTGTTTTTATAAGTATATGGAAGACATTAAAATATCTGTAGCCTAAAGGCTATAGTAGGTAGGCCTATTTATTTTGACGATCTAAAAAAACTTTTTAAAAGATCTAAAAATATTAATACTTAGGAATCGTGAATACTTATTAAATGAATTCTTATGGTTAACTTATCTAAACATAATAATTGTATTTTTAAGATATGGAAGACTGGGTACTACTGCATATTAGAAACGTTCAAAGAAGGCAACGCCGGGAAAATATTAAAATGTTCCGGAGGCAATTAAGAGACACGCTGAATCCCTTTGAGCTGCTTGAAAGTGAATTTAAACAGCTCTTTCGCATGTCAAGAAGATTGGCACTAGATCTCTGTGATATGCTTTCACCACATTTGGAAGGCCAGCGTAGTAACCGTATATTAGTAGGC
>CABEEJ010001560.1:64921-86752 GCA_901482245.1 Timema douglasi
CCCAGAGTGACGTCCCTGGTTAGGTCTACTGTTTACAGAACTACTAGTACTTCAGGGGGAATTTTAAACCTTCAAAACAACCTCTTCTCTCCTCTCCCAAGGGCACGACCCTTCCATTATTTGGTATGCTACGTCAAAACTGAACTAACATGTAACCAAAAAATACCCGTTTCAGTGGCCGCATAGTCCTACGCGTCTCCCGAAATATTCTTGACCGTCGATAACGAGGGGATTGGGGTTCGAATCCCGGTCGGGTTTACTGAATTTTTTTTCCCCCTTAATGTTTTTCAACACTATTTTTCTCATGCAAATGTAAGTACACTTCCTCTTAATACAACCTTCCCGATAGATAACATAATAGTGTAATTAGTACAGTTGGGTAAAACCCGAACATATACTGAGAAGCTGTGTTTTTTAAACAATAGAGGGTGATCAAAGTTTCCCACGGGTTGAAAACTAATTACATTATAACAAAAATTTGTAAACCTCTGTGGTCTAGTGGTCAGAGTTCCTTGTTACAGATCTAGAGGTCCCGGGTTAAATCCGTGGTGCTACCGAAATGTATCTGTGAGGCAGTGGGTCTGGAGCGGGGTCATACTCAGCCTCTTGAGGACAAATGAGGGGCTACTTGAATAAAGAATTAGCAGCTTCGGTTTAGAAAATTGAGATTAACTGTTGGAAGGCTCATTGTTCTGACCACATGACGCCCTCTATCAGCAAATGTTACCACTATCATTGCTAACGGTGGTGGCTATCTCGGTCAGTATAACTCGCTTTTGGGCTCATATATTATTATTCGGTTCTTGTGGCGAAGAGTGTAGACATTAACGTTTAGATCCATATCGGATCAATTACTTCCCAATCTCCCCCCAAGTCAATGTGGATATATTTACTCAAGATTCTACCCTTCTCATTCATATTCCATCAGTGTAAGTATGCAAATGTCCATACGGGTAGTAATTAGGACGTGATTCCCGTAAAGAAGGAAAAGTAAGCATTTAATTAGGTAGGCCAAAGTAGGAGATTGAAAACATTTGATAAAAATTGTGTAAAATGTAGACATAGATATTTTGGGTAAATATTTATTTTGGTTGTCACCAAATTTATTCATCACTTACTTATAATAAGCTTATATTATCAAAATATTTCGCCAAGCTGGATATTATTTCGTCTCCTAGCCTTTAATTACCCTATTTTTTAACCCAGCCTAACCAAAGCAAGTCATATTTCATCTATAGGCCTTTTTTTAACAGTAGGTTGGATGCTGTATGGTTTTACTTTTCACGAATTGTTAAAAAGTCACATTGCTTAGTCATAAAAAATGAGTTTATTATATTATTCATAACATTTTCCTTTATTTGATAATATTTCCTGGTGAGTCCTAGTTTCTTAAAATAATCTTTAGTTTCAGAACTGTTAAGAGGACTGCCTAAATTAAAGATCGATAAAACCTTAAATAGGACACGAGTTTTGTGTTTACTGGAATGAACTCAAAACTGTTTTCTATGGTCCTATACATAGAATTGAAACATGGTTTGGAAGTTGAAATTTTTCACTCTTATAAGTCCAAAAATATCCACATATTTTGGTTGATCTTTAAGATAAATGCCCAGGAAACGAAAGGTAATGGGTATAGGAGCATAAAGGCTGGTTCATACAGAAAGCTAAGCAAAGCTATGCTTTTCTACGCCGCACCATGTTTTTTCCGGTTCCTGGCCGGGAAATTTTTCTATCTTCTATCTTGAGACATCTTACTTTGCGCATGCGCATAACGCAGCTTGGAGATACACGTTGAACATACTTAGTGCTAGATTCTTGAAAATAATCAAAGAAGTGTTGAAGTTTTGTTTTCAGTTTGTTTCACGTGTATTTAAGTAATATTCTCTTTAGGTTTTATATTTAATAAAAGTTTTAATATTAAAATGGAACCGCTGATTAAACAAGTCAAATCTCCACCTCCTAAATTTTCCTCCTCTTCCAAAACAGCTTCTAATTGCAGTAGTTACTCTTACTCAGTACTATCATCTATGCTCAAAAAATACATTTTGGAGAATGCCATAACTTAACTTGACTGGAGAAGACCAGAAAGAATCCACAGTGAATTATGCAGGGAAAAGAGGAACCATAGCTTAGCTTAGCAATGAGTGCGAAGCCAAACTGACAAAACCTTAGCACAGCATAGCATATATTAGCTTAGCGTTTTGTGTGAGCCTGCCTTTGTATGGATCTTTGTGAATCGAATTTATTATCATTTTGTTTCTCCTCCCCTGTTTGTTATCCTACTGCCGGGCTAGACAACCTGACATTCAATAATTTCTACTCGATAATTCCAACGACTTAACTGTGAGGAATAGAATGGTTAAAACGAATTTCGCAGCGTGTGTGTAAGCTGTATTTTATTTAACTAGCTAAGGTACGTTACTTTAATTTTTGCTAGTACTTCCTCGCTAACTGAGGAAGTGATGTGCTGACGTTTCACTAACAGATTATATATCTGCCTATTGTGTCGTTCTCTGGTGCTTCATCCTACGTCTTAGTATTCCCCTATTTACCCTCCCTCAACTAGGGATATATAATATGTCAACACAAAATAGGAGGAAAGCAGCGAAGAACTATTTTTTTCCTCGTGATAATATTTTATTTCGCAACGCGACTTTCTACCCTTCTGGGCTATCCACATTTAGTTAAATTAATTTGGTAGGGATTGGGAAGGAAGGAATTAGAGGAACTATACTTGCATGTGCGTATAGGTGGAGTGGGAATCACTTAAAGAAATGAACACGCTCAGTATAAACGGCCAGGATTCGAATTCCGACCATCCCGTCACCTTCAAACCAGACTAGCCTAGCTTGTCGTCTAGCAGTGGTATTCAACCTGGGGTGCGCGAAGACGTCCTAGGGGGTACGTAAAATTATATAATTTCTATGTGTTAATATTTTTTCATTGCTACCCTCTTCGGTAACTGCATGGTCTAAGCCGTCACTCTCGCAATATACTGGACTTCCGATGACCGGAAGATTGAGGTTCGAATCCAAGTTAGGTGTACTGAAAATGGTTTTTACTAAATAGTTTTCCACTCTAGTTCCATGAAAATGCGGGCACACTTCCCCTCTTAGTTCAACCTTCCTCATCCTTAACACATTAGCGTAATTAGTACAGTACATATACGTTCTGGGTCAGTTATTTATTCGAGCGCTATTTTTTCCACCACCGGCTTGTAGGCTTGTCGTAGCTTCATAGGCCTTATAATCTAACTTGAGACTAGGACCAGCACAACATCCAGTACCCGGCCGTTAATTTATCATTGGGAAAGGGTAAACCCATATTTGCATAAATGATTAACTTTTCCGTCCATGCCAGGAATCGAACCCGGGATCCTTAGCTCAGTAGGAAGACACGCTACCGACTGAGCTAAGGTGTCAGATTTTAATTTAACCCGCACTTTCTAAACGAAATTATTATTTTAATTTGCGTTAGGGCCTAAAATATAAGAATGTTAATTCATAATATGTATTTTTCTTTGTACAAATAATTTCAAAACCTTATTTAAATGGCTTTATAATATTTACAAGTAATAATTTTTCTTGCCTGCTTGTGTTTACAGTTGTTACGGGTTCGACAGATGGTATTGGTAAAGCCTACGCTAACGAACTTGCACATAGAGGTGTAAATATTGTCCTTATCAGCCGCAACATTGACAAATTGAACCAAGTGGCATCAGAAATAAGTAAATATTCTATCTAATATGTGTACATGGTTTTATTTTTCTATTTGTAACTCAAATAATGTATATGCAGTATTATAATAAGGCAAACCAGTCCAAGACATACACAATAAATTAATAAACAATCCCTAAAAACCTTCATTTGTTTATTCACGTAATTACATAACATTATTCATTCATTGTTTTTAACCTGATTTGTAAACTTTAATTATTTTTTATGCCCAAGCAAATAATTTCCTTAATGTATTTAACATGTTTATGTAACTTCTGTGTCTGGATGTGTGTTTCCCCCTCATAATTTTTGAACTAATCATTTAATCGTGAACATACTTGAATAAGAATAGGTACAGTACCACTAGGGCATCTCTTGGTTCGTATTGAGATAGACTTATCAAAGTGGGTTTAGCTGAAACAACACTAAGCTCACCGGCCGCAACAAACTTAAAATACTTTTAAACATATTAAAAGTTGATCACTTCTGGTCAGGAGTTAAAAAAAATACTTGATTGAATTTCAACAAACTGCTGTTGCAAAACTCGTATACTCGACTTTTTAAAAATACTATCACTACCACAGATTGAGGATGGTAATTTAGAGATTACTGCAAACAACATATCATTTGACTGGGTTAATGATTTCAAATATTTACGAACAATTTTAACAAGAAATAACGATATTAGAGTGGAGACTAGGAAAATAACAGTCAAGAAATGCATGCAATTTCTCGGCCAATAAGTTGTCATCTGCGCTTCCGTCAAGTAATGTAAAACTCGGATTATACAAAACAATAGTTTTACCGGTTGTTCTCTATGGTTGTGAAATATGGTCTCTTACCTTACATGATGAAATTATATTTAGGGTGTTCGAAAACAAGGTTCTTATGAATATATTTGGTCCAAAAAGAGATGAAGATACTTCGAAGTGGAGGATGTTACATAATGATGAGTTGAATACCCTGTACTCATCACAATACCTTGTTAGGATCAAGTTAAATAGATTTCAGTGGAAAGGTCATACAGCGTGAATGGGAGAAACTATAACCTTGTTCAGATTATTAACTGGCAAACCCGATGGGAAGAGACCATTGGGAAGAACTAGACGCAGATGGGAGGATAACATTAGAATGGACCTGCAAGAGAGAGTGTGTAATGAGGTAGACTGGATAGAACTAGTTCAGGATAGGGATAGGTGGTGTACTTTTCTAGTTGTGGAAATACACTTTTGAATTCCTAATTCCATAGAGTAAGTAAGTATTATAATCATCCTGCTGCCAATATTAACTGGACAAGTGTTGTCAATGTCGGCTTGTAATCAATACCGTCTGATTTGAACGAAACTACATCAATGCATAGTTAGTTCCCTGTGTGACTGTGTATATCGGCAAATAAATTAGCATGGTAAATGAAAATCGGATGCTAGTGCAGGTAGTAGATTGAAGATATAGGCTTAATAATCAAGTGATTATTATTTTTGCCTAATTTTGTAAAAGATTTTGTATTTAAACTTATAGTTATAAAATAGTTTAGTCTTTACAGTGAAAAATAAGACGTAATTTATCAAATAAATTTCATCTTCGAATGCAAATTTATACCAAACATGAGGCAATTTCATAACCAAGCTCTAATGAACGGTCACACCACTTTCTAAGATTAGGTATCATAGAATTATTTCAAATTAATATCTTACTAAAGAGAATTAGGAAACTTAACCTTGAAAGTATTTTCTTAAAATGCACAAAACGACTTCTCAAAACTACCACTAATTATTATGACTAACTAAATTTAACTATGAACATCTACATCACAGAGTGAAAAGTCTGGTATTGTACAAGCTGCGCGATCGAAAAAGGAAAGCTGTCTTCCAGTTTATTTCTTAAAATCCACAATTTTTTTTTATATTTCATCAAATTATATCACGATATACTCAAAACCATGATGAAATTTGCTTGCTTCCAACTCTATAAAATTCCAAGCAAGGTTGGCATTGTATACCGTAGCTAAATGATAAAATGAGCCCATATATCTACTTCGGCACTGCTTGCCCTCTTGGATCAAGTAAGATGACCTAGTGAAGAAAAAAAATCCAAAATTGTTGTTATGTAAGACAAAGGCTGCACGTGGCAGAATATAACCCTTATCTTGAAACCACTGGCGCAGAATTTTTATAGTTAGAAATAGTGAACTGTGCCTACCCTCTTCTGTAACAATAAACAGCTGCCAAAAAGTGGTCCAATATTATTTCGTTATCTTAGCCACTAATGAGCTTAAATTTTCAACTGCTTTGGGGTTGCATTTAAAAAATGCACCCACTACCATCAGTAATCCAATTGCGGTTTTAGCAATTCACATTCAACCGACACATATAGGCCAATTGTGGAAAAAGATAATCTATGTAGCATACCCTCAATAATGCACATTATGCAAGTGTAAATAAAATTTAAGTGCGAAGTATTAATTTATGTGTTTATTTTCAGAAACTAATTTCAATGTGGAGACAAAAGTTATTGCAGCTGATTTCAGTAAAGGCCAACAAGTGTTTAATAACATTGAAATTGAACTGAAAGATATACCGGTTGGTATACTAGGTAAGGCGATTAAAATGTTGATTATTTCGAAAATAAATCATACTCTATTAATGGGCTAGTACCAGTTTATTTTATAATTTACATAGTGTATTTAAATTCACATTCACTTATAAAATTATTATTTTATGGCAATTATTATTTCTATTCTATTATGTCCTTCTCTGACAAGACATCTTGTGAATGTGGGGAATGCCAGGCCTCCACCGTGGTTCGGATTCCACGTTAAACTGTAAGTCCTCTATTTCATCTCACAATCACCCTACCATTACACATTAGCGTATAACCCGAACGGGTAGTAAGACGCGGTGCTAATAATAATAATAATATTATGTCCTTACGATTAATTTACACTCAAGAAATAACCGTTTGGGGAGAATTTTGATTTCATCCAAACCTGTTTCAAACACGAATTTTCTTGAGGGTTAGCTGATTTAAAAAAATATTTTACTAGTGTTCTTGACAACATTAAGAATATAAATTAATTTTTTACCAACAAAAAACCAATTCTATTTATTTTTTGTGTCAGTGAACAATGTCGGAAGGCAATACAGCTATCCCATGTACCTAGGAGAAGTTCCTCAACAAGAACTTTGGGATATCCTCAACATCAATATCGGCGCAACCACCATGATGACACGCATGTTGCTTCCTCAAATGCAGCAGAGGAAGAAAGGTGCCATTGTTAATGTTTCCTCAGGATCGGAACTACAGCCTCTACCCCTGATGACGGTTTATGCTGCTTCCAAGGTGTATACATTTCCTTTGGGAAATCGTTTCACAAAGCTCTCATAGTGATCAAATTAAAACTAATATCAATGAAAATTTTAATAGAATTTAAACATTAAAAATCAGGTCTTTGCAAATCAAAATTTAAACAAATCAGTATTTAATTTTATTTATGGTTCTTACAATTATAAATTTTAATATGATCTTTGCAATAAAACAAACATTTCCTTCTTTGATCAGTTCCACAATGAGCCAGAAAATATACAATTGCTCAGTTGATTTATTGCATAGACATGAAATATCAATCACTCAAAAGTTTGGTGTTTAGTTTTTGCTAAGTTCCTCTTCTTAACATTCAGATAGATACATATGATTTATTATGGATTATGTTAATAATCTTACATCATTATGGACTTTGAAAGAATTAGTTCACACTTCTATGTACTATTGTTTTATTCTTAACAAATATAATTAAAATAATCAATTGAGAAATTAAATCGTTAAGGAAATAGTCTTAAGCCCCCTGGGCAATCACTAGTTGTTTAAATGTTTGTAACATTAAGAACATGCATTCCAGTTGCGCCAGAGCTGTGGCAGCATAATATATCTGGCTTTGAAGAAGTTAATGCTAGTGATTAATTTCATCACTTCACGTACAGAGTGGGATGTTTAGATTCGTACTTGGCATCTATTTCGGAAGTTGGGATCTATTCGCTAAAAGGGGGACAGCTAACTTTTATTTTAATATACATAATGGGGTTTATAATTCTTGCCAGGCGTTTTTACTGGATGGTGAGTTTACTGTATACTTTAATTTGATGTTAATATTATTCTGTTTTAATGCTATTTCTGATTGATGATTAAAATAACCTACTTGAAATTATAATTTAGCATTTCTCTCTGGTTATTCGGATTCCATTGGTTAAGTTTCATCATTTCTTGAAATAAAATTGAAGAATGTTAACAAATTTATCCTTTATTTTTTAAGGTGTTTGTGAAAAGTTTTTCTGATGGACTTCGTTTTGAGTATCAAGACGATGGAATCACAGTACAACACTTATCTCCACTTTTTGTGAACACCAAAATGAATGCATTTAGCCATCGTTTGCAGGAAAGTAGCATATTTGTGCCAAATGCAACTACTTACGCACATTATGCAGTGAATACCCTTGGAAAAGTAAACACAACCACAGGTTACTGGGCTCATGGAATTCAGGTAAAATTAACTCAGAAAAATGATTTCCCTTGTTTTATTGCTATACAATTTTGAATAACCAAACTTCGAGCGTGTATGTGAATACTATAATTGTTTTCACCCAAATCTCTTAAGTTACAAGTCGTAAAAAAATCTTATTTAAAATGTTTTAAGGATTCAATTTTTTTTAGTTAAACGCTTTAGTCCCATTACTTTTTATTTTAGCACCACGTTTTACTACCTGTTCAAGCTATACGCATATGTACTAATTACGATGATGAGTTAGGAATGAGGAAGGTTGAATTTCAAGGAATAAAAGTGTAACCACATTTGCGTGGAGGGAGAGTGGAAAATCATTCTGGAATACCATCCTCAGTACACCAGATAAGGAATCGAATCTCGAGCTCCCTGTCACCGGCAGTTTAGTCTATTGCGAGAGTGACGCCTAGTTCCATTACTATCTTTCAGATATTTAATCCAGCTGACTTTAAAAACTGGATGGAAGAGTAAGATTAAAAATAATTGCACCTGAATTGGCCAGGTAAGAATATGTTAAACCAAATGGTAGGAATTGACCCGTATAAAAGCCGTTTGGAATCTAGCCATACGCTCCCAAGTCAGACAGACTATCCACTATAGCTATGCGAATTAATTAAATGTAGATGTAGTGTTAATTAATACATGTAATATTTATTATGTTTTTGTTGTAGTACTTCCTAACAGTGATTCCACCTGTTTGGATACGGACTTACATCGGTGGTCTTATGAACCAGAGTTTTCGACGAGACTATTTTAAAACTTTGTCAAACAAAACTAAGTACGATCTTTTAGCTGAATAAATCAATCATTACTACTTTACTGTAATTTATGGACTCTCTCAGCTGTATTTGATTTGTTTTTGTGTTTAGCGAGTGAATTGATGTAGGACATATATAACCGAACCAAGAAAAGAAAAATTCATTTTAATTGGTTCCACACCGTTGTTATAAATGCTGTTTTTAATAACTTACGTTTTCATAACATAAACTATGTTTAACAATAAAATCAATTGAAGCTAACAATGAAAAACCTATAGCATTTACAAACAACTATAATTTGCATGAACAATTATTGTCAGTGTGCAGTTGACTATATTAAATGGTTTGTTTTATAATTGAGTTCTAACATTTATTGAAAATATATCCTTACCCAAATAAAACGGTGAGTTTTTGTGTGGATTTAAATATCGAAGCTATTTATCAGCCTCCTTTAATTTTAATGTCACAGCTACCACTATTTTGTTGTATATTTTTATTGTATGTGTATGTGCAATCTCGGACACAAATGTGGCTGTTTTCGCAGAAGATCTCAAACTTATTCGTGGAATGGAATAACCAAGATAAGAGAAGTATCACCTTACCCTCCTCTCTCAACAGATAAATATTTTTCTCGTGACAGACCTAGATTATTTACCTACTAATCCCAAAATATTTTCTTCTTTTCTCCTGTTATTCAATTACACCTTCTGAAAGGCACATCTCTGCGACACTTTCACCTTTACCATGTAGACGTTTGCTTTGCAGAATTGGCCTTGACCATTTCGTTGCTTCTACCAGATGTTTACCTTGCGACACTTCACGTCTTGGCCATTTGCTTCTATCAAAAGTTTATCTGGCGGAACTTCACGTCTTGTCCAGTTAGTTGCTTCTGCCAGATGTTTATCTTGCAGCACTTCACGTCTTGTCCATTTAGTTGCTTCTGCCAGATGTTTACCTTGCGACACTTCACGTCTTGGCCATTTACTTCTGCCAAAAGTTTATCTGGCGGATCTTCACGTCTTGGCCATTTGCTTCTGCCAGATGTTTATCTTGCAGCACTTCACGTCTTGGCAATTTGCTTCTGCCAAAAGTTTATCTGGCGGAACTTCACATCTTAGCCATTTGCTTCTGCCAAAAGTTTATCTTGCAGCACTTCACGTATTGTCCATTTAGTTGCTTCTGACAGATATTTATCTTACAGCACTTCACGCCTTGTCCATTTCGTTGCTTCTGCCAGATGTTTACCTTGCGACACTTCACGTCTTGGCCATTTACTTCTGCCAAAAGTTTATCTGGTGGAACTTCACGTCTTGGTCATTTGCTTCTGCCAGATGTTTATCTTGCAGCACTTCCCGTCTTGGCCATTTGCTTCTGCCAAAAGTTTATCTGGCGGAACTTCACGTCTTGGCCATTTGCTTCTGCCAAAAGTTTATCTGGTGGAACTTCACGTCTTGGCCATTTGCTTCTGCCAAAAGTTTATCTGGCGGAACTTCACGTCTTAGCCATTTGCTTCTGCCAAATGTTTATCTGGTGGAACTTCACGTCTTGTCCATTTAGTTGCTTCTGCCAGATTTTTACCTTGTGGCACTTCTGCCTTGAACACTTTGTTGCACCTGTCAGATGTTTACCTGCAGACATTCCCTTTTGAACAGTTTGTTGCACCGTTAATATGTTTACCTTTCTACACTTACACCTTAATTAGTGGGTTGCACCTGCTATATGTTTAATTATTGGACATTTTAGTTTTGAGGGGTCTCCAGTTTTCATTCAAACAGTGATTGACGACCACAAGGTCATAGTTGGGACTTTTATTATTTTAATATGCTTTATAGATGACTTGACCGCTTCTGTGATCTAGTGGTCAGAGTTTCCAGCTACATATTCATATTCGATCCCCGGACCCAGATTTATCTGCACATCAGTGGTTCTGAAACGGGATTCACTCAGCCTGTGAAGACAAATGAGGAGCTACTTGAATAAAGAAGAAGCGGCTCCGATTTATAAACTGAGATTAATATCCACAGGGTTTGTTCTGCTGACCACATGACACCCTGTATCCGAAAATGTTATCATTATCTTCGCCAACATGTTCCAGCCACTTGGTTGGTATAACTCGCTTGCGGGTGGATGCCATGGAGTTTTTTTTTTAAACTTACGACTTCTCTAACGAATCTAAGGAAATAAGATAGGTAGGATGAAAGTTTATAAAATCCGCCAGTATTTTCTACAATCATGCCCTCAACTTGAATAAGTTTTAATTCTTCTGAAACTCAGTGAATTATGAAAATCCAGTACCTCTATTATCTCGAGATAGTCGTAGATAGCCACAATATTTTAACTTCCTAAATCATGATCACATATTTCGTGACTGACCAGAGAAAAAATAAAAGTTCCTGTTATGTTATTAGACTGTGTGATAGAGAGGCATACACAGTGGCGAACACAAAGGGTAGCAAATGGGGCATTTTAACCCTCCTAAGACCGCAAATAATTGTAATACTTAGCAATAAATATGTGTCGAATGTATAGGCTACATTTTGATACCTATCTTGCGATTTGAGCCTAATATTCAAAAGGTCTATCGTAACACACAAAAGTAACAATTATAAAACCCGCTTCAGTGGCCCAATAGTCTAAGGCGTCACTCTCGTATTAAACTGGTATGCTGATGACAGAGAGATCTGGGTGTGAAGCCTGGTTGGATTTACTGAGGGCGGTTTGTTCCTAAATGGTATCCCACTCTCCTTTCACACAAGTTTTGGTATACTACTTCTAAAAGGCTTTCTTCCTTTTCCGTATCTCATTAGCGTAATTATATTATCTGTATATGACCTGAACATTAAGTAAGACGCAGTGATTTAAAAAATTGGTAGAAAAAAACTTAAATAATAGTTCTATTGTATTCAAGGCCGATCGAATTATTTAAATCGATGCTCTTAATTACTATAAAGCAACTCAAAATAGTTTATAAAGCCATGAATATTAATAAATATTTCTTCCTTCAGTATTCAGGGGAAGAGATGGGGGTGCTGAGCCCCCCCCCCAAACCCCCTCTCCCTCTCGAAATTTTATTATTGCTATGGTCTTGATTAAATTCCTCCTTCAAAGTAAATGTCTACGTGTGTCACTGGACATACAAAACATAGCTGTTGCAGTAGAGCTTGGGAAAGTATTCTGAAAAAATTGTGGATGGAGCCCTACTCATTTGCTTAATTTGTGGATATAATAAGTTTGTGCTGTTTAATGCAAGCCAAGATATGCATTAGATCAGGCTCATAGATTAATAAACCATTTAAAGCTAATCATCATTTTATAGTGCAATAATTAATACCACAGTAATATAGCTCAGGAGATTTAGCAACGGAGCGTAGATTTCCTATAGTTCATTCGCCACTGAAGTGGTGATAAGTGGCAACTAGCAAAAGTTACTAGATCTACTATCACGTATCCACCCACCAAACTATATGATATACAAGACCATATATTAATTTATAACACTTTTGGCAGTCTAAACTTTCACAACAAAAATTTGTTTTTATTATGTTTTTATTTTAACGGTGTTTATATCTTCTGCTAGCTGTCAGTTACCACAACTCCTATGACGAATTGATTTAAGTTGTGCTTGACGATGCTCAAGCACGAAAGTAATCTTCGATAGGATTTGAACATAACAACCAAACGCAGAAGTTGTTAATTTGGGAGAACGGTTTTATTTGTAAAAGGCAGATGAAGTTACCCTTCGTTTACCCTGAAAGCTAGAAAGCTTAACTTACATTATTCTACTATGGTGTAGCTTATAAGATAGGTTCATAGTCTAGTCAGTCAAGGTAAGTAAGACCTTTAAGGGTAAACCAAGTGTGCGTATAATCAATTGTATTTATCTTCTTTACATCCATTACTGTTTCCAGCGTAAACATTAAAATAAATATCCAAATTTTGTGTAACATAGACAGACAAATATAATGCCAACAGTTTTAACTTTGTGAGAATGTGTGGGCTGTCATTGGACAATTATTAATCCAAGCTTTCATAGAGCTTGGTTGCACGTACTTGGCAAACATTAATATTGGTAAGCTACTCGTTAGCATATAGTTTGCAAGAAATCCATACTTAACTAATGGAAATGAAAGGGAATCGATTCATAAAATGGTAAGAGAATGAATAAAAATAAATAAAAAACATTGCATAGGAAATTAATCACCTCAAGCGGTAATGTTTTGTAAGTAAACAAAATACGGGAGATAAAAAGTTAGTGGTGAGTTAAAAGTGGCTAACCCAATAGATTGTCAATGATAAGTTAAGTTATAATTTAATAATATCATTAACCTACATGTTAAGTTATAGTTTAATTTATGTACTAATATACAATACTATGTATTAAATTTGCACTTTTGAGCATTGGGATGCAGTTCCAAAAAACCTAAATGAGGAATTGTATTACCTAATATAATATAACTAACTTTCATCTAGTCATACATTTAAAACAATATTAACTTAAACGCGATTTTATGTAAGGAGGGAACAGATGAATAAGAAAATACATCTCTTACAAGGAGGTTGGGCTACTAACCCAATCGAATGTAATGTGGTGGAAACAACAGATGTATACAGCTGATATTCTTGAAAAATTCCACTGGTCGTTTAAAAATGTTATACACATAATAAACATATAAAAAATAATATACACAAACACGTAATATAAACACAAACAATATAACCAAACACACAATATAAAAAACATAATATAAACAGTCAAATATTGTAAATAAACAGAGGATAAAAACAAACAAGTAATGTAAATAAACAATACAAACATCAAAATTATATAAACAAACACCTAATATAAACAATGATTAAAAACAAACCAAAAGTATAATCAAATAATATAAACAAACATATTATAAACAAACAATATAAACAAATTAAGAATATAAACAAATAATATAATCAATCAAAAAAGATAAACAAACACATTATAATTATGTTTATATTAGAACCACACAGCTATATAAACAAACAAAGAATATAAATTAATATGTTTTACAAATTGTTACGTGAATGTTTTCCAGTCCTAATACTAGGATCAAATGCAGCTAAGCGAAAAATAACTTGTAAAAAATGAATGTACCAGTATATAGGGCAACATAAACATATACATATCGGTTATTGTAATACTAACTTATGGAAACTTCCCTTTCTTTTGTTTGTTGAGTTTGATAACCGTTGCTAAGCGACGGCAAGACTGACTGGTGAAAACAAATCTCACGACTGTAGGCCCACGTATTTGTTTTTGTGGTATCTATGTCCCCGTTATCATGAAAACTAGTTGATGTCAGTAAATAACAAAGCCTTGTGAACAAGTTACATTAATTCATGTGTTTGATTCACACGCTATTTAATTAGGCTCGATATATTACGTTTTATTAAACTCAGGAACTAGCAATAGTAGCTCAAATTCCAGAAAGAAGTGTATGTTTTCAATGTTTGAACTTTCTTCGAAAAAAGTAAGTTGTTGATTTTTCATGTAGTAGCTGATGAATATAAGTATATTAACTATATGTTTCGTTTTTACACACAGATTACTAATGGATTAATCGAGGTGTGGTTAGAGAAAGTGCACCCACATTTGCTAGGAGAAAGGATGGTAAAGACAAATATAGGTATTTATATTTGTTGTCATCATATATCACTACCCGTATTGGCATTACACATTTCACCTAATTATTATAATATTCGGAATGAGGAAGGTTGAATTTATAGGAATTGTACTTGAATTTGCTTGAGTGGAGAGTGGAAAATCATTTAGGGAAAAAATGCTCACAATACAACCCGATGGGAATCCGAATCCTATCTCATCGTAATTGGAAGTGCAGTCTATTTATAGAGTGATACCTAAGACCCATAGGTTTCCAACTGGGGGCCTTATTTTGTGGCCCACCAAGTTTCTTGGAAAAGTAATCTACTATAGTAAAAGTGATATTTTTTAACTTATAAACAGAAATTTATGACTCGTGTGGGAAAAATCCATGAAAGCTCCAACTGATATTTATTCAATAGTAAACTTAATTGTGTTCTATTTTATAATAACTTGTGTATCCGCGTGAGTCCAATTTCCTTCCATCCCTTTTAGCCGATTATGATGCGGACCCTAGACTCGTGGATTCAATTGTGGCTCTCGGGAAATTGAAGTTGGAAACCCCTGCCTAAAAATATGTGTTTACGTAGCCCCAGGTTGAAAACTATTGCTCTAGACTGTGTATTAGTTGGATAAAAACATGCAGGCAGTGAAGGTTTGTGTATAGTTTAATGGCGCTTACTTTCAAGCTAAGGGCTTAGAAACACTATTCAATTATTCACGTAGTTCACGATCAAAATAATCAAAGTTTTGAATGCAATTTTGACTTTCAACTTTTTTCCAAACAAATAAGCATAGCAGAAATACAATAGTTATTACTCCCTGCACATCTATTGCATGAATAATATCTATTGCGTCTATTGTTAAGACCAATGGGAGCTACATAGGCACCCACTTCGGTGTCCGGATGGTCTAACGCGCTAATCTCGCAGTAGACTAGACTGCCGATGACGGGGAGATCAAGACTCGAATCTCGGTCAGGCGTACTGAGGGTGATTTTTTCTTAATGGTTTTCTATTCTTCCTCCACGCAAATGCAAGTAAACTTCCTCTAAATATAACCTTCCTCATTCTTAAACTCATTAGTGTAATTAAAACATAAGCGTATAATCTGAACGGGTAGTAAATCGCGGCGCTTGAAAAAAACTACAGTCTTAAACTACATCCAAATGTAGGTGATATTTATCGATGTGACGTATTGAATAAAATACCAGGAGGATGATTGGAAGTTAAGGGGAAAAGCTGGTTTTTATATGAGTGAACAAAAAAGCTTAGTTCTGATAACATAGTTTCATTTTTAAATTGTGTATTTTTTCTATTGCATACCCTAAAATAAGAAACGATACAAAGTAGGTTTAGTTTAAAGCTTGCAACTCTTTGCTCTTCAGATATTTCAACTTCCTTACTCTACATATTTATGTTGAGAATTCCAGAGTTGACAATAAAATTAACTTTATAAAACATTTTATAACATTCAGTTTATTTAGTAGACACTGCTTATCAATCATCATAGTTCTTAAATGAAATACATGTCTTTTCAATAGAATTATGTTTCAAAAACTTTTAATTTATAAATAAAGTTCTGCCATTATTCTTGAGTAAAATATGGAATGAAATCGAATTATGGTTTTATAAAACCATATACATTTATTAGCTTTAAAGAAAGAACCAATTTAAAGTCTAATTAAATCATATATAGGCCCTACAGCTTTTTATCTTGTATTTTAAACGCAAATCACAAAAATAATATTAAATTTATTTGGCACCCTTAAAATCATTATGTTATGGTTTACTCAGGACTATACAAGGGTTTTTTTTCGTCAAAAGCTTACCACAATTAATTTGATTACCTTTTATATTTAATTTTTTTTTAGCGCCGCGTCTTACCACCTGTTTAGCTTATACGCATGTGTACTAAATATGCCAATGAGATAAGGATTAAGTAGGTTTTAATTTAGAGTAAATGTACCGGAATTTGCGTAGAAGAAGATTGGAAAGCCATTTTGGAGAATCCACCCTCAGTACAGCTGACAGGGATTCGAAACTTGATCTTTCTGTCATCGGCAGTCTAGTCTAACACGAGAGTGGTACCTTATGGCTTAAACCATGCAGCCAAACAAGCAGGTTGTATTTAACTGTTATTGGAGTTGTATATATGGAATATAATAATCATTAATGAAGCTATAAAATAATAATCCGTGATAAACCATTACTTATATTATATAGGATGTATTCCTTGAGTGGGAAGGAAAAGACAATCAGTGTAAGTCAATATGACACAAAGAAAGAGTGATGTGGTGAAGTACAAAGTTGATAGATTATTATTATTATTACTATTATTATTATCACCGCTTCTTACTACCCGTTCGGGTTATTCGCACCTATGCTAATGTGTAATGGTAGGGTGATTGTGAGATGAAATGGAGGACCTACAGTTTAACGTGGAGGCCTGGTATTCCACACATTCACAAGTTGTGATTAATACACATCTTGTCAGAGGTGAAGGAAGGGTTTGACAATCAGATAAATCTGTTCCGGGACTGAGGATTGAACCCCGGACTGTCAGCCGAGAAGTCCGACATCTTACCTCTAGATCGCCAGGTCACCGTTAAAGTTGATAGAGAAATTGGCAACCCATATGGTATTTATCATAAACATTAATCAACGTAGGTAATTAATGATCATTTTCTTAGTTTTAAATAAATAAAGTAGATCAAAACACGTCAGAATATACGAAACAATAGTTTTACAAGCTGTTATTTACGGTTGTAAAACATATCTGATCTTCCATGACGAGAAGAAATTCTAGGTGTTTGTAAACAAAGTATTTAGGAAAATACTTTGTCCAAAAAGGTGTAAAGAAGATGGAGAGTGGAGAAGGTTAAATAATGATGGGCTACTAACTTTGTATTCCTCACAAGATATCGTTAGGATAATCAAATCTCACATGTTACGGTGGGAAGGACATGCAATACGAATGGGATAAACTAGAACTACGTTCAAGGTATTGTCTGGAAAAACCTAATGAGAAGAAACTAGTGGGGAGACCTAAAAAAACATGGGAAGATAAATATAAATATTTCAAGATGGAGATAGGGTGTAGGGAGGTTGACTGGATAGAGCTAGCACAATGCTAGAATTATATAATGTAATGAGGTGGACTAGATATTACTTCTCCAAATAGGGATAGGGTGTAGTGAGGTGGAATGGATAGAACTAGCTCAATATAGGAATATAATGTAATGATGTGGACTGGGTACAACTTCTCCAGATAGGGATAAGATGTAGTGAGGTGGACTGGATAGAACTATCTCAATATAGGAATATAATGTAATGAGGTGGATTGGATAGAACTTCTACAGATAGGGATAGGGTGTAGTGAGCTGGAATGGATAGAACTATCTCAATATAGGGATATAATGTAATGAGGTGGATTGGATAGAATAATATTTAGCACCGCGTCTTACTACCCGTTTGGGTTATAGGCTTTAAGTACTAATTACGCTAATGGATTAGGAATTGGAAAGGTTGAATTAGAAGAAGTGAACCCGCATTTGCGTGGAGGGAGAGTGGAAAACCATTTAGGAAAAACCACCCCCAGTTCACCCGACCGAGATTTGAACCTCGATCTCCCCGTCCTCAGCAGTCGAGCTCGACACGAGAAGCGCGTTAGCCAACTACGCCACCGAGGCGGGTGATTGGATAGAACTTCTCCAGATAGGGATAGGGTGTAGTGAAGTGGAATGGATAGAACCATCTCAATACAGGGATATAATATAATGATGTGGACTGGATATAGCTTCTCCAGATGGGGATAGGGTGTAGTAAGGTGGACTGGATAGAACTAGCTAAAGATTAGAGAGACATGGTGTAATGAGGTGGACTAGATAGAATTCGCTCAAGAGAGATATGGTGTAATGAGGAGAGCTGGATGAAACACGTTAAAGAATGTTATGAGGTGGACTGGATTGAGCTAGCTCAAGATAGGGATAGAATGTAATGAGGTGGACTGGATTGAGCTAGCTCAAGATAGGGATAGGTGGTGTACTTTTTTTAAGTGCAACAAAGCCATTTCAAGCTCCTAATCCCGTAGAGTAAGTAAGTAACCAAACCATTATCAAATGACGAAACGCTGTTCTGGTTAGCATTAGCTGATCTTTCCCCAAATTGGTGAAATATTAGAATAGATCTAAGACAAATAATACCGTTTTATTTTCACCTTGGTGGCAAAAGTAAAATTAAATTGTTTTCATATTTTGATTTGTTTTTTAAAATAAATCTTGATACACATGTTTGCCAAAAATAGAGAGCAGAGTCTTCTTTAGTGTCGCAGCAATTCATACTTTCGTAGAAATGTGTGTTGACCCATAATTCTTTTAAACGCAAACTAAAAACATCTGAATAACAACATATTTTATTTTCGGGTGTATAAACAAACAGCTCTTTAAGAGTAATCTCAGTGTATATGTTTTAAAATGTATGCTGCAGTGAAACAAATTCAAACAATACAAGAACGAAACAGACATCCATCCAACCAGTTTTTGCAAATTTCCTCATAACAACAGTAAACACAGTTCTCGGCTTGCATCTTAACTTTTAGGGCCAGGTGGTTGGTTTCGAAATTTTAATGGGCCTTCCAAGCATTATGTTGTCGCACAGAGGTAAGAAAGCAGAAATTATTTCAAGTAACACTGAGTGGACAACACGGATCGTGCTTAAAACGTACGATTGGTTTATAACTTGTCAAATGACCAAGTTTCTGTTTTGCGCTTATTTTATGGTAAACGTGTGAAGCCACAGTAATCCTTTTTTTAATTTTTCAGAAGTTTATCTCTGATCGAATAAGGAAACTCTAAGCTTAATATTCTGCCTAGATTCATTTAAAGAGGATGAAGAAATCACCAGTTGGATCTATGCAGCGCAACACAATATATGTAAAAAATGATTCAGATTGCAATGCTACCATTAAAACTCCTCGGATTTGGAAATCCCTAGGAAGTTTTTTGGAAGTGGATTTAAATATTGTGAAAACATCACGTCTTTTAGTAAGTTTCTTGAACAGTTAAAGATTTATCAATATCGTTAATACAACATGTATATTTATATTCTTTAAGTAGCTATAAAATCTTTTTACAACTTTTTTCTGAGCAGATAATAGTTGTGTAGCATTTAATTTAATATTAAGCATAGAGCTCAGATTCACTTTTAATGTTTCATTCGGATCGGGCTGACCTGGATAATTAGTGACGCCCTTACATTTTTTTTACATAAATCAGTTAGTTTTTCAACTAAATGTCTCATATTTGCTCAGTTTAAAAAAAAGCCTATTAGTATTTGTGTATGAATTTACATGTACAATATATATATATATATATATATATATGCGCAGTGGCACAAGAACGTTTTTATTGGGGGGCGGGGAGTGGTAAAAATACTCATGCACTTTTCTGGGGGATAACATTTTTTAGATTTAAAAAAACACAGGAAAATGTAATACAGCTGTCCCTCGCACTACGCAGGTGATTGCTTCTCATATATAATCGCATAACACGAAAACACATAAAGGGAATAGTTAATTTTAACATAGGTGAGCTAGGGAAAAAGTAAATAAAAACCTAAAACTTGTAAATGAATGCAATTTTTATTAATTTATCTAACTAGTACAAAACTATAGGTAGCCTACACCTTTTGTCAATCTTCAATCCCCTGAAATTTGTAAACAAATGCAGTTTTTAATTAATCTATCTAATTAATACAATGCTACAAGTAAACTTACTGTACGTCTTCAATCGCATGATAAATTAACTGGATCTGGGAAATTTGGATTATCGCTCTCTTGCTTTCTTGAAGTCTTTGGGACGGCAGGCTCTTGATCTCTTGAAGGTCCTTGGACAGTAGGCTCTTTCTCTCTTTAAGGCCCTTGGATGGTAGGTTCTTGATCTCTTAAAGGCACTTGGATGGTAGTCTCTTGTTCCCTTGACGGTACTTGGACGTAGGCTTTTGATCTCTTGAAAGGCCTTGGACGGTAGGTTCTTGATATCTTGAAGACCTTTGTTCTTTTGATGGCCCTTGGACGGTAGGCTCTTGCTCTCTTGAAGGCTCTTGGATGGTAGGCTCTTGCTCCCTTGAAGGTCCTGGTTCGCTAGACTGAAGATTTTCAACTTTTTCGATGAAATGGTCAAGACTCAGCTGACGGGAAGCATTTTTCCTCTCTTTATAGAGTGATTTGTAGCAAGCCAAAGAACTCTGAACCTCTCTGGCAACTTTGGTGCGTCTATCCATATTAGGGCCATTCTATTCGTTTATTCTAATTGCACTGTCAATGTGCTTAAAAAAATCAGCAAATGGTTTTGTTGAAATTTGTTTGATAGGCTCACCAACATAAGGCTCTTACTCTTCATCCTTTATACCGTTCGCCATTTCTAGAAGATTTTCATTGGCGAGTTCTGTTGAGTGGGATTGGAGAAATTCATCCACATTTGCCTGGTCTACGTCCTCGAATCCAACATCTTGCTATGTCAACAATGCCATGTCTTGAATGGTAAAACTCGTGTTCAGGATCAAAATCATGAGAATAAGAAACTTCAGGCCAAATAGTTTTCCAAACTTCCTTCATGCAAGACTAACTTCTGCCCCTGCATCTCCAATGTTGTCAATACCACCCCCTCTAACAACAAACTGTACAGTAAAAATCTTTGTCCTCACTGGAATGTGCGTGCACAAGGTCACGGCACCATCGCACAGGGTGATTGCGAAATAACAGCTGACCAAGCATTATTTTTATTATTTTGTTTGAATCGCGTTATAGTGAAAACGCGTAAAGTGAGATCTCGTATAGCAAGGGATACCTGTATTGTGCATTTTTCTAATTTATTTTATTCATGCAAAACATTATAATTAATTCACACAAAACAAATTAAGAAAAAATATATCTGAGGTGGCTCAACTAAAAATTATGAAACAATGAAAATTAAGGTAAGTTTCCATAGACCTTTGCCCTATATTCGCTACTATCTATAAATCCACTAACTAGTTTTGTAATTTCAATTTTGTTGAGCCTCTCAGAGTGTGCAATAAGCAGACACATGTGATTTAGTCTACGTTGCCTCATCGTGGAGTGAAGATAGATTTTTCTTCGTATAAGCATTGAAAAACTTGTTTCTGCACAAGG
>CABEEJ010001560.1:93551-150131 GCA_901482245.1 Timema douglasi
GGGGGGGGGGGTAAAAAGTAACCCCCGTACCCCTCGGTTCCTGCGCCACTGTATATGCGTATTAATATACACGTTTGTTAGCTTCCAACCAACCTCGTGGTATAGTGATAAGAGCCCCTGAGTACAGACCTAGAGGTCCCGGGCGATATTCCCGGCTAGCACCGGAGGATTTTTCTTGAAAGGGGAATAATCCCCATGGTCACCAGGGTCTGGTTATTTAGGCTTAAGTTAAGTTAAGTTAAGATCTTTATTGGTTCCAGCCCGATCCCCTCATCTCATCGGGACATGGAAAGAACCTTCACAGAAAGTATGTATGATTAGTACATTTGGCTATACTTGAACTAAAATTATATATATAGTGTTACTAAAATTATCTCATGTTAGGTCATAGTATCTGAGCTAGAATGAAACACACCCGTAATTTATTTAAATATTAACTGTGCAGTTTGTATAATTAAACAGACAAACAAATAGGCCTAATTGTAAATATAGAAATGAAAATTTATTACCTCATTGCTTTAATTTGATTTTCAATTCTAAGTTTAGGAGGCCGGTACCGAGTTTTACTAAAACGTAATTCATCACAAACTAAACAGGTCTTTAATTTATTGTTTGTTTGAATTAGATGAAAGCCTGGCAATTTCATATATTTAACTAAATAAAATTATTTCTTTTGTTATTGCTATTATTGGAGCCTGTAATAACATGCTTGCTTTTCAAAACATGGAATGAATATATTTTGGTTTTTTAAAATACTAAGACTAGGTACATAATATAAAATATACACTTTCAGTGAAAATATAGTATTGATGTTAATAGTAATAAAAAAGAAATAAGGTAAATACTTGATTCCATACATTCTATACTTACATTGCACATAATGACGAGCTTGTAAAAGTTATGATTTATTATTTATCAGTTACATTTTTTTAACCAAGTGAATGATAATTTACTACTCTGCTAAATTAAATTTTACTTGACTATTTATTTGAGTAAAATTTAATCAAATTATTTTATAAATACAACGTCATTCTCTGTGTCAGTTCGTAAACATGAATATCAGATACAAAATTACAAAAAAGGTGGAATAGGAATATAACACATACTAAAAAACCACACACCTCCATAATAATAAAACGTATTGGGTCAGTATCCCACCCAGTATCTAAGGTGCATAAGAGGGGAAGGGTTGTAAATGCCCCCCTACCCCCTCATATCATAAATAATTTAGACATAACCTTAAAACATAGCATATTAATTACATATAAAGTAGAACTATATTTAGAGAGCACTAAATAATTGTCTTATGCAGAATATAAATATTGAGAACAATTTTATGACATGATATTCAAAAGGTCTACCAATTTAAATAATAAAAATCTCCCTGAAATTCCCAGCTATAAAACTGTACAGAAATAGCTGCTTACGTTCGTTTTATGTACACCAAAGTTAAATTTTTGTGTGCGGCCTCTGTTTTTGCTCTCGTTTAATGTTTCAAAATCTAATATTAATATTAACAAATAATTTGATTAATATAGATATTAGCGTTTATTTTTTTACATTAAATAGAGCAAAGCTGTAAAAATAATATTAAAACCTAGAGAATGAAATTGTGACATTGAACTAAAATACAGCTTTAGTAGAAAAATATGTTTTCATTATGATCGTTGTAATGTAAATAATCGCCATTTAGCCATTTTATCAATCCATAGATAGATTTCTAATGTGATAATTATGTGGGTCACTTACACTTTTAACTGAAGACAGGTATTTCAATTTAACTTGATGCACACAAAATACAATAAAACCCCAGTTGACCAAAACATGGTGGTCCGAAATTCCGGATAATCTAACACAATTTTAGGAAAACGCAGAGAAAAAACCCAAACTATGTCGAATGAAATATATTTTATTGATAACAAACTCTAAGTTAAAAGAGAATTGTAATAACCAGTTAAATAAATGCTAGATATTTATATGTTGTAGTGAACACATTGTGTTTTCCTGTAAACTTTTTAAGACTTATCCATCTGTAATTTAACATTTGTGGAAATACTCTGTCTCCTCACGGACCCCTCCGTATTATCCATATTAATCCGAATTTTCTCTAATCCGAACATACTTCGGTCTCATTTAGTTCGCACTAACTAGGTACTTCTGTCTATGTTTTCATCGAAAATGTTATTTTTACGCATACAATGCATATAAGTGCGTCAATGAAGCAACTTTTAAGTAAATATATTTCGTCTAACATATGAGACAAAGCAATTTTAATCATAATATAAAGGGTGGGGCCGAAACAATTTGACGATTAGTAACTTGAAAATTAACATTTTAATTAAAGGTAAGAATTCACTAGCTAAATGCAAACTACATACTATACTTTTTCACTTTTTTAAGATAATATCACTCAAGTGAGCTCAACCGGACTTAAGGAAAACCTCTTCAGTACGTTGTCCATCCCTTTCCTCAGCATAGATCGTCTATTTATGTCCACTCCAACCTGTACATATATTTTTCTATCAAAAATTGTGTTCCATACTTTAATTTTAGACTATATAAATCTAACTGTTTAATAACTTTTACGAATTAAATAAAAGTAATACAGAAGTTGTTTGGTTATACAAAATTCCAAATTGAGCACTTTAAAATTCAGGGTTTGGTATGAACTTATTCTTTAAATTCGTTCAACTTGTTGCTCCCACAGATAGAGGTTGAATTGGATATAACAATTCGTCGTCTGCATCACGTGGTCACACTAGATGACTGTAACATGGGTACCTTAGTCAACCACTGTGTGTCTTTGAGGCCAGGACATCTTAAAGTTATTAATGTCACAAGGAGACGAGTCCATTCTGCTACTCAGGTAACAATTTCCAGCCTCTAAGTTCATGTTGCCCCTCAATTGAGCTAAAAGTGTGCAACCAGCTTTGGTGGCCACATGCTCTCTTTAAGCGTCACTCTCGCCTGAACTGCCAATTACTGGGAGATCGGGGCTAGAATCCCGGTTGGGTGTACTTAGATCGTTAAAAAAAAATATTTTCCACTTTCTCTTTACTTTACGCAAATGTGGCTAAGCTTCCTCTGAGTTCAGCTTTCATTATCTATACAGAAACACATTAATGTAATTAGTACATATTCGTACAGTCCAAATGGGTAGTAAGACGCGGTGCTAAAATAAAATAAAAGCTACAGTGTGTTCATGAGTGCACCCACTATAGTTGACATCTCATGGAGATTAGTCTGTGTTAAGAAGGGGCGAATTGCGCCTAAACATTACGACTAACTATACTATATTTATTATTTAACTATATTTATTAAATTCGTTTCAATAGACCATTTTTCAGCCCCACGTCTTACCACCCATCCGACCAGGTTATACGCTCATTTACTAATAACACGCTAAATGTTTTAGAGACGAGGAAAGCTGAATTTCCAGAGGAAATGTACCTTATTTTACGTGAAGGAGAATGGAAAACCATTTCTGAAAATCTACTCTCACTATATCCAACCTGAGTTTCAAACTTCGATCTCCGCGTCATCGACAGTCCAGTCTATTACGAGAGTGACGCTTTAGACCATTTGGCCACCGAAGTGGTTCATTATTTATTTTCTTACACCTATACAAGATTGTTTAAAACATAAACACTTCATAAAAATTAACAAAAATAATCATAAACTTATATTATTGAAGTCAACTTAATTTTTTCTCAATGTAACCTAATCTTAATTAATAAACTTTACCAAGCCTATTGAAATGATCCAAAATTACGGCAACATAATATATTCTTGATCAGTGGTGCAGCTAGGGAGAAAGGAGGGTTGCACATGGGGTGTGTGGTCATAGGCCAGAATAACCACCTAGCTACTAACTTCTAAGAAACGAGGAAAAGAAAGAAAAGGAGGATGTTTGATTAAGACTGCAATAAAGAAGTATCACAGGAGGATTTATTTAGGATCTACCTGGAAATACTTGACCGAATCGTGAGCTGAAATTCAGGTTACAGGCATTGGAATGTATTATCGAAAACTTTATATTTCTGCATGGCGATGGGATCAATAATGTGGAAATAAAAAATCTCAAGATAAAGGCAAAGGAACTGGCAGAAATTTACAAGAATTTTATTAATGAAGAATAGTTATTTGAGGAAAAGTAAGTTTTAAGTACCACGCATTAAAAGTAGACAAGAAAATTTAAATCCGCCCTTGCAGTGACCATCTTGAGCTGGATTTACAAAATAATAATAATAATAATAATAATAATAATAATAATAATGGTAATAATAAATAAAGGGTTGAAAATGGGTAGCCAAACGTTACAACGGCGTTAGAAATCTCCCTCACCCTTCCATTGTCTGTTGTCTCAGAAGAAAGGAGCTTCATTTAAATCAAGGATGACTTGGTGGTCTAGGGGTAAGGTGTCGGACTTCTGTGTTGGGGGTACGGGGTTCAATCCCCGGTCCCGACACAGATTTATCTGATAGTCAAACCCTTCCTTCACCTCTGACAAGACATCTTGTGAATGTGAGGAATGCCAGGCCTCCGCTGTGGTTCGAATTCCACGTTAAACTGTAGGTCCTCCATTTCATCTCACAATCACTCTACCATTACACATTAGCGTAAGTGCGTACAACCCGAACGGATTAGTAAGACTAGGCGCTAATAATAATAATAATAATAATAATAATAATAATAATAATAATAGTAATAATAATAATAACTTAAATCAGACTGATAAAAACTTACTTAAGGAACACCATGGGGCAACAGAGGCTTACAAACTTGAGCATCAGCTCTATTGAACATAAGAGAGCATCCATCCATACTTTGTTAGCACGATGTAATACAAGACTTTGATGAAGAAAAAAAAAAGACCAACAAATTGAGGCTTTGAAGAATTTTTTGGGAATTTTAACATAGGTTTGACACTCCAGATGGTTTTGATTGAATTATGATATTTCTATTTAACATTCTTATTATTATTATTTTTATTATATTGACAATGATGAACCAAATTTTGACACCTAGGTTGTGATCGACAATTTTTCCTTTTGTATTTCTTTAATTATAATACAAGTATTACGTTATTTGTTTCCTTTATTTCAGAAAACCTTAGTTAAACCAGCTCTGTGGTCTAGTTACTCACTACAGATCCAAAGTTCGGGTTTGATCCCTGGCGCTTCTAGAATTATTTGTTGTGAAGCATTGGGTCTGGAGCGGGGTCACACTCAGCCTCGTGAGGACAAATGAGGAGATACTTGAATTAAAAAAAGTAGCAGCTTCAGTCTAGAAAACTGAGATGAACGTTCAGAGAGTTCATTGTGCTGACCACATGGCACTTTATATCCACAAATGTGCATGCCATTGAGCTTTTTTTAGCTAAACTTATAGTGTCAAAACACAACACTTGTTTTAAATCAAATATGACCTAAAAGCATCTTTGAGGTATACCCTCCAGTAAAAGAGAGGGGTGGGGGGGGGCAGTACATCCTAGTTTTCACTGGGTGACAGAAATCCTAGCTGCACCGCTGCCTTGATTAATATTAATTAATTTAAACTTAGCTTATCTTGGTTACCTTTAGCTTACCTACATTTACTTTACTCAAACTATTATATTTTATTAATTAGTGCTACGCGATAATTTGTTTTAAATAAATGGTACGACACAATCGTCCAAACTTTCTTATATAGTGTATTATAGCTTGGGTCAAAATTTCCAAAATAAGATTTTCAGGAAACTACACCTAAGTAAGCTTTCTTAAGAAAAACCAACATATAATCCTGTTAATAACAAAAAAAAACCATTCATGTATACATTTTACACAAAAAGGTTCAAACCATTTAAAAGAATTTAAAATGTCCAAAAATAGACTATTTATATACTACCCTTAAATTATTTACATTATTTAGTAAAAACATATTATTATTATTTATCATGAAGAAGAATTCACAGATACTAATTTTGAACTAAATTTTAAAGACCATTAAAAAAATCGAATTTTCTAAAATTTTCTTTAACTAATCCACACTCATATTAATTTATTATAGAAAAGTAAAAATGCATTATTATTTATTATGTAAAATAGTCCCAGGCCAGATACCACTTTTCAACAAAATCGTTAAAGGTGTTTGAATTTTTTTCAAAATGCTGTCATTTGTAAATTACTATATTTAATTAAAAAACAATCAAATATATTAAATTATATATATTGTAAAAAAATTACCAGAAAGTCACTGTGAACCAAATTGTTAGATCCATCTTAAAACTATTTCAATCTTAAAAAAAGTCATCCATAAGCTACCCTTAAGCGAATATTCCCCCGAAAAACAAGTATCCATATTTTATTTATCGTGTCAGTCAAACACTCCCCAGACAAACATTTTAAACAAAATAATTTGAGTCATTTTCGAAATAAGCCTACTTGAATTTTCAAAAATTATTTTTCAGTAAACTATCAGAAAATGAATTTTACATCAAAAAACAATTAAACTTGGTAATTACAACCATTTATGATTCATTTTTATATTAATTCCGGAAAAATAATGTATCATTAAATGTTTGTCATTTTGCAGGCTTGCCCAGATTTGGACTATTCAGTCGCACAGACTAACCCAGCATTACCGTTCAATATTTGGACTCAATACGTTTATGACGTTGGTGTTAGCAAGGAAAATGAGAGTGAAACAATGAAGCAAGCTGTAAATACATTCTTGAAAGGACACAAAGAAGAGTAAATTGCCTTTTATATATTTAAAAAAATCATAATATAGACAACATATATATGTGGAACTGTATCTTTTGACCAAGGGCGTATAAGGCTACTTTTTTACATAATAATCATCACCATCATCATCATCATCATTATAAACAAATATATAAAAGCAGTGGCTGATTTTTGGAAATCAAAAAGAGCATAAATAAACTTTTATTCTACAAATTTTATTCATGGATTTCATTGTGGATTTCCACAGTTACAGAGACGATGATCTTAACTAAAGGAAACTTAACTAATGCCCTTTCTGTTCAAGGAACATTCTTCATTTTAATCTAACTAGAACTATGAAAATATCTCCGTCGTGATTTAAAAACAAGCTGATTATATGATCACCTAATTAAACGTAATTTTTTACGATAGGGGCTAAGAGAGCTATGACTTATGATATGCTCAAATGGGTATATCATACCATCTAGTATCGTAAACAATGTTTCGACTAAGGTCTCCATTTTAATATGAAATGTATAGGATTTGTTTTCTTTTCACAAGGTTTTTACAATAATAATATATTACCCACCAGGCTCCTACTAGATAAGTTGCATAGTCTGTAGACTCTACCTTAAATTTCCACTAGACTGCTACAAAGAGTTGTCATTTAAGCACCACTCTATGTTCCAGCAATTCAAAAATTTGTTGCGATAGCTTGCGAATCAAAGCTCTCCTGTCATTTCTTGCCAGATATTACATTACACTTTCAAGTCTTTTCATCCCAATCTCGAAACACATGTGGTTAACAGACTAGTTCTAACTTTAACGTAAATATAACCTAAAGCTATAATCTCATGACACCTGTTTATCTTAAAGTTAATCATACTGCATGTTCAAAATCAAACCTAAGCTCAAAGACACGTCCAATCTTCAATCTTATAGGTCATCAATGCCTTTGACTAGAGCCTATTTCGATAACCTAAAAATTGTCTAAGAAATTACCAATATATCTACATTAAAAATGCTAAAATATGAGACAGATAATCAAAAAATTAACAAAAAATGTAAATAATTTTTTTCAAAGAATTCTTATTACATATATCAAACAAGACCTTTTACAAATTGAAACTAAATTAGATCTGACTGCAATGAGATTATTTTAGTAAACAAGCGATTTTATTTCGCTAATTATTAACATTGATTTAAAATACCTGCTTCAGAAACAATAGCTGCTACCCCCTCCCACAGAAATATTTCCATCTTAGTTGCATTGCGTCACCATACATGTGGACTTTCCTACCACCAAAATAAATGGAGTACAATGTTTATTTAAAAGCCTTCACTATCTTCCTAGTCTGAAAACTGTGTGATGATAATACTTGTGTTTGATTATTCATCAATTTGCAAAATATCGATAATATTCCACATAAATGCCCAAATATTGATCAATGATTATGGAAAGAATTAAAATTAGCTATAAAATATATATTTCTATACCTAGGTGGTCATGAACAAAATGTATGTGCACATTAGCAATGTCTGTGATGTACAGTACCAACAAAATATATGATATTGTCATCAACAATCGGGCCCTGGTGATTATCTATTAATAAAAGAAAACCCCCATTGCTTCAATATGGTATTGGCTGTAAACCCTTTGAATAGGTATTTGTGACAATCCTATATTTTTAATGTAACTTACAGATTTTTTATTTAAAATATTATCTGAGCATAATTAAAACCATGTTTTTTTAAACCGTTCAATAACAACGACTACATAAATAAATATAAAATAGCTATTTTAATTGTAAAAAATTTCATTTTTATTAAATAATATAGTAAATAGGCTATTGATTTGTATCCAAACATTTCGATATGATTTTGTAAGAAATGAACTAAAGCTATAGCTATGTATCTACCACGTTTTTATGAATTTATTTATTAGGCTTAAACGATAATTATTTTTCCAAAAATATAATACCAGCAACATTTTTACAGGATAGAGAGCATTGCTAAATATAATGGCGCATTTGATTTATTCAAAGATGACTATCCTGACCTGGTTCGTAATGAAGTGAAGAAGACACGTGTTCCAGAGAATGTCGCTTACAGTGAAGGGCAATGCTTCGCTGACGTCAAGACTTGTAAAAATAAGTTGATATCTTGTGCGGCATGGCATCCTTCGTGTAAAGGTAGAAGAGTCATATTTATTTGTGGGATTTGAAGTTATAGAAAATGTATCTTTGTAATTTAATATAATGTTAATATGAGTGTAGCTTGTTCGTGGTGAAATGTAAGGGTTGGAAAAAAAAATTGTGTATATATATACATACACAACAAAATATAACTATATATATTATTGTGTGTATATATATATATATATACAACAATATATAACTATATATATATCAACAATGGTTAAAAAAATTAAAATTTAAAAAAATATTTTATTATTACTATATCATAATTGGTAATATCTGTGCAAACTGACTATTGGAGAACATCATTTGGGGGATGAATAAATGATAGAACGTTTAGTAATTATGTTACTTTCAGGTACCAATAATGTTTTTATTTCAACAAGAATTATAGGATGTAACAATATGATATTATTATTTTATTGGTATTGATAATTCTTTCATGTAGTCATCCGATAAATTATGTTCTGCCATCATTTTGAGCTGATATCTCCGTATCTTGTTCTTTATGAGTAGGCAAAACTATTTTACATATGCGTTTTGCTTTTCAATCCTTGTGTTTACCACGTGATTCTCTTAGGCAACTGGGGACTTTATACCTTCAGATGGTTTTGAAATAATGACTAAGATAAAATATTATCCTTGGGTAATCCCTGGTCAATCTTCTTTAGTTTTCCAGATGTCTTAATTAAACTTTATTCTATTTCACTAACAATTAATTTTGAACTCATTGATACACAAAATTATAATACTTATTTTGATGCCATAATTTAAATTTAATTATCAAGGATAATACTTTTCAAATTGGTGCATAATGCCTTCTTGATATTTAGATTTAGCTGCATATACTTTGTTCATATATTTTGTTTAGGGGTTGTAGCAGTTTCATATGTACATAAAACACGCTGTGAAGTGGAAACTGGAGAAAGCTCGTTTGATGAAGTTCATCATGATACATTTCCTTCCTCTGTTGTCCTTATATGGACTGTTGAAGATGAGCTCAAGCCAAAGGTTGTAATATTCTATTGTTTTATAAATTCCTGAATAGAATAGATGGGCTATTTTTTAAATAACATATTGTATTCATTTAATAAAATGTATAGAGACTTAAAATCTTGAACTTATTTTTAAAAATCGTCGTAAGGTATTTATAATCAATGAATCGGTACCAAATGCAAATGTAGCATAAATTAAAGTAAATATTCCCAATTAATAATTCCCAAGGATTAAATAAACATTCAATACTACTCTTCCTGAACAACTTGGTATGAATTATAAGCATATATACACACATACATAGTGTAACACTGCAAAAAAAACTCTCATTAGAGTATCCCACTGCAGTACAGTTTGAATTTTCTTAGGAAGTTTAGATTTAGCTGTTAAATGTAAGAATAAAAATGTCACTTATCTGTTGATACAATCTTTCTTCATTTATTTTTTATATATTAATAGAATCACATTTTTCACTGCTGTATATTATTGTTAAAATTTGGATTTATTCAGCAAGTATGGTATGTATACTAATCATTCAAAATGCTATTTAATAAAATTAAGACCTACAGACCACGCAATAATACTCATAATGTGTCAACATTAAGATATCGAGGTGATTTCAACGTTGGCTATATGCTTAGGGCCTACTCCCTCCCTAATATTGGATCTAATGGAAAAAGGTACTCGGTTATTTGTTGAATGAATTTTATTACTTATAAAAAAACAGAAATCAAAATTCTCCCTAAATGTGAACGGTTCAATATTACATGAAAAAATACTGATTTTATTCAAAGCTCCTTGTGAAGAAACATATTTTTATTTAACTTTTGCACTTCTCAGTTACACTTTTTATGTTGGATAATATGTTTGAAAGATCTCGGGCTATCGATTTCTCATGGCTACCAAAACAACAACAAAACACTAATAATAGCAATCAGAGGGAGGTGAATCCCTTTATTTTTCCAAGTAGCAGGGATTCATTGCTTACATTCTGGAGCAGAACCACAAATACTATTTTTGGGACGATAACCACGTGAAATAGAACAAAATTTCTTCACGTCTTATGACGAACCCTAAAATAATTGAAGAAATAAAAGTGTTTGTAGTAGCTATGAAAGTGTTGAATATTGCCAACGCTGCGTGGATAGATGGGCTCAAAAGTGAATTGCCTTAAGGGAGGAGGACATGGTAATACTTGATAGATTGTGTGAGTTGTTCAGTATGTGTGCTGGGACTTCGAATGCTCCCAAATACTGGAAGAATGATGTCACTGTTCCTTTGTACACAGTCAAAGGTAGTAAGAGTGAATGTAAGAATAATAGGGCAATTAATTTGTTGAGTATTCCAGGAAATGTTTTTGGGAGAGCCTTAATTGAGAGGGTGCGTGAAAAAACTGCGGACAAGATTTTGTGTGTACAATGAGGTTTCATGTCAGGTAGAGGTTGCATGGACCAGATATTTGCATTGCAACAAATGATTGAGAAATGTATGGCAGTCAGGAATAAAGTTTATTTCGCATTCGTTTATATGAAGAAAGTATACAATCGGGTGACTAGGAGTATGTTCTGGTATGTTCTGAGAGATCATGGTGTGGATGCATGGCTAGTTAATGCAATTAAAGTGGTGTACGATGGAAGTAAAGCTTGCCTCGGGGGGGATGGAGATTTAATCAAATGGTTTGGCATTAAATAGGATGTTAGACAAGGTTGTGTTATGTCTCCATAGTTTTTTGATGTATTCATGGATGAGTGTATGAGGGATGCTTGGATTAGGACGCGGTTGGTGTACAAATGGAGAATGTGAGTTTGTTGCTATATGCAGATAAAGCCGTATTAATTGCTGAGAATGAAAGTAACTTGCAGAATGCATTAAATCGTTTGAATGTGGCGACAGACAGAATTTATCTTCGTGTAAATGTCTCCAAAACTAAGGGTGATATTTTTTGATAAGGAAGAATCAGTAAATGACTGTCAGCTTAGTATAAATAGAAAACTGTTAGGGAAAATTAATGATTTGAAGTATCTGGGCAGAATGTTCTGTAAAAATAGAGGTATAGATGGTGAAATTGGCAGACGGGTGAATGCATCTCGGAGAGTAAGTGGATATGTGTGGACTAGTGCAAAGAATGAAGTAGTAACTTATTGAAAGAGGAAAAGATGGCAGTGTGTTAACGCCAACATTGTTTTAATGATGTGAAGTGTGGGTGTGTTAGTAAAAACACAAGAGCAAGGCAAATGTGGTTGGAATGAGATATCTAAGAAATGTATGTGAAAAAACCCGTAAATCATACGGACAATCTTTACTGAATGGGTTCTGAAAGAGTTAGGTTTGAAAACTAATACAATAGTTAAATGTGGAAAAAGTGTCTGTTTTTGGTTTGGTCATGTTGATAATGAGTGTGGATTGAGTGACAAAGCAAATATATGAAGGTAGCGTGTATGGATCAAAAGCAAAGAGTAGGCCATATAAGCCGTGGCTAAATATTGTGGACCAATGCGTGAAAATGAGAAACATTAAGAGTTTCAAGAATAAAAGCGCATGCAGGACTCGATGTATGGAAGTTGTTGAAGCGAAGGGAGTACGTATGCAAGTAAAGGGAAATTTGTAGAATGTTAGTGAGGATGGATTAAATACGGAGATGTTATTTTTTAAGCTATATGCCCAGTTTCTTGCTTACGCTGTTCGGGAACGGCTTGATTAGGAATGTTATGTATGTAATGTAATAATATATAAAACATTTGGTTACCTCAATTAATCTTATTATTTATTGTAATGGTCGAAGAATTATTTAATTATCATTTTGTTGTAATTTTGATTTTAACAAATTACTCACCCTAACTAAATGTGGTTTTCAAACTCTTAATGATTTACTATATGACTCCATTAAAATATATTATATTATCAAGAGCATTATTATTTTAGGCATAGGGTGGAAAACTTTAAGACCTTAGACTAAAACATTTACTAACCAGTCTATATTTACAATATCGTGAGTTGCAACGTTACATAGAACTATATGAGCTGATGACTGAAATGATAATGCTTCATAATGACATAAGAGGGAAATCTATGTTCTTAAAGGTGTAACTTTGTTTCAAAAGTACCTTTTGAGTAGATATTAAAAAAACATAAATATAGCTCGGATCTACTTATATATTTTTGGGTATTACAAGCCAACGAGTTTTGGTTCCAATAAATTGTACTGTACATTTTTATATTTGACAGGAATAATAGCTTCAATTCCTTATACTAAATTGTTATTGATAATTGGTTACTTTATTCAATGATTTTTTTTTCAACGTTGATTCCTTTTTCAGATTGTTATGAAATGTTCTTCAGAAGTGTATTCTCTTATGTTCTGTTCCTACAATGAAAATATAATAGCTGGTGGTTGTATGAACGGCCAATTGGTTTTTTGGGATATGAAAAGTAAAATGGAAGCAAAAGACATTTCTCTTGCTTCAGATATACATGGACATCATAAATTACTGGTAAATGAATTACAAAATAGAATAACTGTACACTTTTAAAACTAAACTCTGTGGCAATACACTGAAATATATATATACATATAAAGTCATACTATACACACTATATATGTATAGGAGTTAGACGCGCAGCACTGCACATGTAATAATGGCAAACACTTTCTGTGATGTAGGACCATTAATGATGACCCTCAGAACGTATTCACATTTCTATATGGGCTGGTGTGTTGTAAACTATTAATTGTGGTATGTTCTACTGCTGTGCTCGAAGATGTCAAGGTGTGCAGTGCCACGAAACTCCTATACAACCTGTTGTACACGCATGCTTGAACTTCTTTGCTCTCCCGGCGCTGTACACCGAAGCTTTGAACACAATTTAATGGTATTAGCATAGTTTTCCAGATGTAGCTGTGTAGGGATTTTGCATTGCCTTTGGTTAAACAAATTATATGTGCAGTTTGGGCTATGAGTTTCCGAACACCCAATGTATGTATATGTAGTAAAATATATTATTTAAGATTATATATATATATATATGATTTTAAATAATACATTTTACTACATATAGCCTATATGTACTGGGTGTTTGAAAACTCATATATGTGTGTGTGTATAGTATGACTTTATATTATATATATATATATATTATATAGAAAATAATACCCTAATTGTATGTGTAAAACTATTTCAGTGCATTGCCTCAGAGTGTAGTAAGTGTATAGGGATTATGTATTACTTTTGGTTCAAACAAGCTATATGCGCAGTTTGGGCTATGATTTTACGAACATCGTGTGTATATATATATATTATGATTCTAAATAATATATTTTACTATACATAATATTGAGGATATATAATAATATTGGAGAAATTTGTTTGAGGAATTTAACCAAAACTTTACATTTGATGGTCGACCTCATTGGTCTTGGGGTAAACTGCTTGCCTCAGGATCCGATGATCATGGATTCAAACCCACCCAATCTCAAGGTATTTTTCTTGAGCGACAAAAATCCGTAGCAAAACTTCCCCCAGAGGGGAAGTAAATCCGTCGTTCCCATGTCGATTGTGGCATGTAAAACAACCCTGAAAAGTATGTGAAAATACCTTTCCCGACAAAATTGGTAGGACTTTTTAAGCTCGCTCATATACATTTTCATGTGCAGAAATAATGTATGTTCAGAATGTGTACGTTAAATACGTCAAATAAAAAATATGTTTTATACATTTCTAATTATGTTTATGTATTTATTTGTGCACTTTTATGCAACCTGAGTTTCTGAGATGATTTTTCTTTCAATTACTACGGAATTACTGCTCAGTTGAAACTAAATATACGTTTGCCTTGTGACTATTTTACTATTGTCACGTTCCTATTGATATTTCTCTGGCTTAGGTCTCATATTAAGAATAAACATTATAACAATGCAACAAAATCAAACCATTGTTACACTTTGAAAAATTTCTCACATGACGCCTTAGACCATTCGGCCACCTAAGCGGGAAAGTAAGTCCTAATGTGTCTTATTTTTTTTAAATATCGTCTATAAAATAGTATATATATATATATATTATTTTTATATCTTTAACGCAAAAACCATGACAATTATTTCTTAGCCTCAAATAACACAAATGAACAAACAAATTATGTCATATATTGTATATATATACTGTATATAATGTATATATATTTATGTGGCATTGTTTAGTTAGGGGCCTAAATGTATAATTTTTCTGCCAGCTACCTTGTTTGGAAGAGTAAATATTTCAATCTCAGACTTAATATTTACTAAAATTACACACACATTATTACACAGACTCATTGGGCTAAGTGTATATACTAGGATTATAAATAAAATTAATTGATATTGATGAAGAACTCGAGGTTTGAATCTCAGCCATATGCATTTGGTGTAGTTTTCCATATGTGATGTATGCTAAGGGGGGTGAACTTCCTCTAAAATAATCTTAGTTATCCTGACTCTTTATATTACGCTGGTAATATTCATAGTGCTAAACTTAATAATTTACAAATATTGTCACTATACTTTCTGGACTATTTACAAACGATAACATTAGAATAAGAAAACAATAATTACTTTTATTTTCTACATATATGTCGTTTACAAACCACTATTTTAAAATAAGTCGTTACACATACAGGCTAAATTTACATGCACATCAAGTAAAAATTTACATGGTTTAGCTAATCACAATTACACCTATAGAGTCGAGTTGACTAACATACATATTTTTTCAGCATGGAGTCATGGGTTGGATGAAACCAACCAAAAAGTTGATAACAATTGAGCCATTTACTGAGTCATCTGTACGGTTTTCTCATTGCACCTGTGTTTTACAAGTACAATGGATTCACTCAACATTGAAAGTAAGTGATTTCTCATGGCTTTAAATACGTTATTAGTTAACTACAAATCGTAAAATAAACAAATTTATACTGTTTAATGTCTGCATTTTTTTTTTGTGATGGTGAAATTTTGGATTAATATAAATCATTGCAAAACTTAAAATCATTTGATGTGAGTCTTTAACATGACATATACACATTATATTAGTTGATGCATTGCAAAATTGTATCTGTTTATGTAGATCAACCACGAATCGGTGATAATTAATTTAGAAAGCATCACTTACGAATAACACAATCATCCAATTATTCAATAGTATCATCAAGAATGCACTAATTAAAAAAATATTATTGGCCTATTATATTATTTTATTATCGTATTATTTGGGGTAGAATAATGACTCACTCTGCTCGTTTAACTGAGATTCGAGTCATAAAAGACTTATTTAAAAGGAAACGAGATAATTTTTTAGGGATGGGCTTTTATTTCTTAAAATAGAATAGGTACATTCCAATATGTGCCTACCATATAAATTTCCTATCTTTTGCGGTCCCCTATATATATTGTTTGACGTGAATACACAGAGCTTCAAGGTTACCTCAACATCATATTTATTGCTTGTTATGGATAGCTATAAATAGTAAGAAAGATTATTTGCATTCGATGACCTTACATATGACAGATGGCATAAATATATTAGCAATGTCAGCAAAAAAAACAACAACTATACATAGACTTACAATAATATAAGTTTCATACACATATAAATGATTACAAACATAGTATTTTTGTTACATTCTTTCGAGCCCTCGTAGAGAGAAGTATTGTGATCGTAAAAAAAATTGAACTCGAAATTTTGGTAAATGTCGACATTTCGTGACCCCCTGAAACACACACACACACACACATATATATATATATATATATATATATATATATATATATATATATATGCATTGCCGTTTGTGTCTCAGACTATAGCCAAAACTATTTTACCTTTCGTGATAAAACTTGGTATTTGATGTTTTCATAAGGCCCTCACAAAAGGTTTTTGGAATTATATATCAAGCCCTAAAATTAAAGGTAATTTACTGAAGGTAAAAATAAGATAATATGCATTTTCTCAAAATCCGCTTTAATGATTATTATTAAATTTTGTACCTAAGCATTGTAAACATTACAAACAAAATTTCATCTCTCGTTTTACCATAAAACTGGCTTTAAAGGTACTTTATAGAAGCGGAAATTTCCAATTTTGATCATATATCCACAACTAATTGAGATACGAAATAACTTATCATTGTTAAGTTGTACTATTAAAATTAAAAATATTTTGATATGGACTATATTTTTATAGAAAAAATTGTTTCTAAGATATAAATGTAAATTGTTTTTTTATGGATTGCTTAGAAATATGAAATTGATTGTTGTGCTCTTTGGTGGACAGAGATGCTCCTCTTTTATCAACGTATCTGTAACAATGTATATTATTACATTTATGATCTTTGGTGGAGTGTTTCTGCAACAGTGTATATTATTTCTGTTCACAAATTTTACAAGTTTTTAGTATGTGTATATATTTTAAGATTAAAAAGAGAGAAAGTATGAGCGGTGTACCGTACCATTTATTTACATACTTTGAAATTGTAACATATTAATAATTTCCAGATTCATTTGAACACAACGTGGTTTTATTAATTTTTAAATTTTTACTTTTGGAGCAATCATTTTTCACAATTTGTCTTTATCATAAAGGCTTTAATTTGCTAAGACATTTTTTAGTTAATTTTTGAAACTTAACAATTTAGGTTTATTAGATTTTTAATGGTTTAATTTTTAAGTATATATTTCAAAGTAACGGTATATTCAATATAGTGTAGAGCTGTGTTGTACTGGTCAGAGGTGCTTATGCTAGTATATTTGGTGTTATATATGTTCAGGTCACAAAGTGTTTTATACATTTTATTGGTTATTTCACTGATACTTTCACTTTAAATTACTAACGGTTTAATTTGAAGGTAAGGAATAGGATCTTGACGGATATGAAGGAAGAATATTAGACTACAATTTGTAAAAATCTTAAATAAAGGCTGTGAATGAAATCAAGCCTATCCACAGATTCATCGTCAAGGCCATTATTTATGTGACTTGATGTCGAAAAACGATTTAGTTGATCTCTAACTTTTCATTAAAAGTCTCTTGATGATGTTGATTATTTCCAGCTGAATGAACAAGGTAGGTTCGAAGAAATCAAAAACGATGAAGTTTGTTATCAGCTAATGACTTGTTCGGAAGATGGCTATTTGTATATATGGAATTTTAGCGAAGATATATCCCAACTAGATTCAAGTTTGGATTTGTCAAAACATGGCGGAAAGGCAGGAAAACTTACAAATTCTGGGGATGAGCGCCATATCAATATGAATACTAAAACAGTTGGGAAGAGACAGTTAAAACCTTTATATAAGGTTAGTTTTCATGATCAACAACCTTAATATGTTAATATTTTTAGTACTGGATAAAAGTTTAATATATAACTAAGTATAAGACACCTTAGCCCAGTTTGTAGCGTGTTTGTCTACCGAGCTAAGGTTGCTGGGTTAGATTCCCAGCATGGCCGAAAAATTTATCATTTGTGAAATGTGGGTTAACCTTTCACAGTGATGAATTAATGACTGGGGTCTGGATGTTGTACCTGTCATAGTCTTAAGTTATATTATAGAGCATGTGAAGCTACGATAGGCCTAGCCAGCCGGTAGCGGAAAATATATGTCGTGAATAAAATACTGAACCACTTCGGTGGCCACGTGATCTAACGCGCTACTCTCGCAGTAAACTAGTCTGCTAATGACGGGGAGATCAAGGTTTGGATCTCGGTCGGGTGTTTTGAGGGTGATTTTTACCAAACTGGTTTTCCACTCTCCCTCCACAAAAATGCGCGTACACTTCCTCTGAATATAGCCTTTCTAATTCCTAAAACCATTAGCGTAATCAGTACATTAGCGTATAACCCAAACGGGTAATAACACGTGGTGCTAAAATAAATACTGACTCAGGCCACAGGCGGGAAACGGTAATGAATGTAAGGTAAATAAATATTACTAAGTCCAGCATTTTGTACCTGTCTACGAGCCTAGGGGTCCCAGGTTCAATTCCCGGCTGGTACCTTAGGTATTTTTCCCGAGAGGAGAACTACCCCAAAGGTCACCAGGGTTTAGTTTATTAGGAATAAGTTAAGTTTAAGTGTTTCCACTGGTTCTAAACCTTCATATTCACTATCACCATCACCTCATCTCATCGGGACATGGAAAGAACCTCCATGAAAGGATGTACGGTTAGTACATTTGGGCGTCCCCTGAGTAACTGCACATTAGTACCGACTATTCCTTCCATAAACTGGGCTATAATTGCTGTAGCCCAGACACGCAATATAATATATTATATATATACGTATCGGTATATATAATATATATATAACTCAAATATAATATATTTCGTGTGTTAGTGGTATAGCTGTGACACACTATGACATAAGTCCTGAGTTATACTCCCGTATCCAGTTGTCAATTTTCTAAACATGTTTAAATTAATGACGAGAGGTAAGAAATGTAATGTTTTATCTATCTATACAATTGCTAACTTGCTTAGTTTATTGAATTAGGAACTTGATAGTTCATTGTCACATTTGACAAAAGTAAGCTACCTATACCCATCTTGGACTAATTATATCGAGTCCACCTCATTACTCCTTAAGTGCCCTTTCACGCGTCACTTTCAAGACACAGAAATACCATTGAAGTAAATGAAACCTTTCACATGGGGTGGGCCACAGATTCTATCTCTCGCAAGACACGCCTCGGTGGCGTAGTTAGCTAACGCGCTAGTTTCGTGTAGAGCTAGACTACAAAGGGAGGGGAGATCAAGGTTTGAATCTCGGTCGGGTTAACTGGGGGTGGTTTTTCCTAAATGGTTTTCCACTCTCCCTCCATGCAAATATGGTTTCACTTCCTCTAAATGCAACCTTCTCAATTACTAACCCATTAGCGTAATTAGTACTTAAGCGCATAATCCGAATGGGTAGTAAGGCGTGCTGTTAAATAAAAAAAATACATCTCTCGCAAGCTGCTCGCCACAGCATTTGTGTCTAGTAGTTTCCAGTCGCACGCAACATCATTTGTGTCTAGTAGTTTCCAGTCGCACGCAACATCATTTGTGTCTAGTAGTTTCCAGTCGCACGCAACATAATTTGTGTCTAGTAGTTTACAGTCGCGCGCAACATCATTTGTGTCTAGTAGTTTCCAGTCGCACGCAACATAATTTGTGTCTAGTAGTTTCCAGTCGCGCGCAACGTCATTTGTGTCTAGTAGTTTCCAGTCGCGCGCAACGTCATTTGTGTCTAGTAGTTTCCAGTCGCGCGCAACATAATTTGTGTCTAGTTGTTTCCAGTCACACGCAACATAATTTGTGTCTAGTTGTTTCCAGTCGCACGCAACATAATTTGTGTTTAAATTAATCCACGGCAAACACCTGCCGTTGAACGAAAGCTTTCACACGAGACACAGTTTGTGGCGATTCATTGGTGTTAAAATGGTTGAAGTCTTTGATACGAATAAGTTTATTTGTGCAGTACAAGCACGTCCTGCATATTCGTACAATTCTTTCGTAATGGTGCTTCAAGGATATTGAATCATTTATCAACATATTTTTATGGCATCATGAAATAATTGGAAAACTTTGATTGATCTTGTTTAAGGTCTTCATACAATGTTTAGAAAGCATCATAAGTTAACCTTGAAGTGTTAATTGGGTGCAGACATATCTTTCCACGACTTTTCTTCTTTCGTTTTAGCAGCAACAACAATACCATTACACTGCCAACGACGGGGAAATTGAGGTTCGAATCTCAGTCGGGTGAGCTGGGGGCGATTTTTCCTAAATTGTTTTCCACTCTCCCTTCACGCAAATTTGGTTTCACTTTCTCTAATTTCAACCTTCCCAATTCCTAATCCATTAGCCTAGTTATCAATAAGCGTATAACCCAAATGGGTGTAAGACGCGGTGCTAAATAAACCCCATTGCAGCGTCTTCGACATCCATATTAGAACTAAATTAGCCTATTGGCTGTAGTGTGTCTCTCGTGTGGCCGTTCCTGTGAAAGGTTCGCGTTTTGTGGCACCACATTGTGTCTTGTAAGTAGTCCCTGTGAAAGGGAACTATCTCTTTCAGCTCCATTCTAATGCTCTTCTCCCATGTGCGTTTAGGTCTTCCTTACGGTGTCTTCCCATTGGATTTACCAGTCAATACCTTAGAGTGGTTCTATTTTCTTCCATTCGCGCCGTATGTCCTGCCCACCGTGATCTGCAAGGTTAATGTGCGGTGATGAGTACAGAGTATATAGCTCATCACTATTTTACCTCCTTCACTCTCCATTGTATTCATCGCTTTTTGGACCAAATCTTTTTTTCTTAATACTTGGTTTTCGAGCAGGCTAAATATATTCCTTTCATGTAAAATAAGAGGTCATGTTCAAGAAACTAAAAAATGCAAACAAATAAATACTAGTAGTAGTACAGTCAATGTATTATTCCCTCACTGGTATTCAGTTTACACCTTTGATATATTAGAATATTGATGATTTTGTTTTATGGCTTATATCCAGTGAGTGTTATTGTGGTCACCTTTTAAATATAGCAAGGTTAAATTTGGTGGCCACACATACACAACACCCCACCCACTTTCCGTTTGTACATAACGATATGGAGGGAGGATGGTCCAATTGAGGCCATCTTAGAATCGAAGCGTGGACCCTTAAATTTATACGGGTGCGCGTTACTGACTGAACTTAAGATGATTTTAAAGTCAACTCATCAAAATTAATATTGGAGCGCTGAGCATAAATTTCTGACCAAAATAAATGTACTACACAAATTTGGGGGTAATTCTTTTTTAATTAGTTTAACATACAATTATGAATAAATATACATTTAATCGTATCAACATTTCATATTTTGAAAGACCAGTCTGAATTTTCATTATTAGAGCACCTTGAACTGTAAACAGTTTGTTATATTTTAGAAATCGGTGTTAAGAAAGCGCCTTGAAAATACAGTATAGGCAAACCATTCAACATTGATAAGCAAATAGTAGTATAGAATTAACAAATGAGTGATTAGAATTTACTTAGTATCTTCATAATATTTAGAGTAATAGATGGCATATGGAATCAGCAAAACTACAGATACATATATAGATTATATTAGTGGAAAAAATGAGTAAGGGTATGCTTTAAATATGAAAAACGTAACTATACAGCTTTAAATTAACAAAATATTATGTGTGCATCACAATATTTTACACTGTTTATTTTTGTTGTGCTGGTAATTTCAGCTTCAAGCTTTTAACACCAATAAAAGTAAAATGATTATGCAGTCATCAATGTGTTTTGACAGCAAAAAGATGATAAATGATAAGTTGGCTTCCGACAGAGAAAAACAGTTGTTGCCATCAAAAGATAATGATTATGACTCAGGTAGGCTATTATACTTGTCTTATATGAATCTATTTTGATTTTTTTTTGTCTGAAATTGTTTTACAAAGTTTTTTTTATAGAAATATGTCCCTCATGTCCTATTATGGACTAATATAGCTAATAGTAGCGTAAAAAGTGTGTATTATTTGAATATGTATTGAGCTACTAATGAGTTTAATAAAATTTGTGTCGCTTTACTTTACCACTCACCCACTTCAGTCAAGTCTGTCTGAAAATAACACCATTATTTATAAAAACAGCACATACGCAAATAGGTAACTATATTGGTGATGTGCTAAAGTTGTCCAAAATCAATGGGAAACAATCCTTAAATATACAGTCGATTCACCCTAGAAATCGTGCTGTCTCAGAAGAATTAGTTATTATTATTATTATTATTATTATCACAGCGTCTTACTACCCATTCGGGTTATTCGCACTTACGCTAATGTATAATGGTAGGGTGATTGTGAGATGAAATGGAGGACCTACAGTTTAACGTGGAATCCAAACCACGGTGGAGGCCTGGCATTCCCCAAGAATTAGTTGAACCTTTGAAAATTTACATATTCCAAGTTTACTTATCGAATGTACAAAAGTAATTTCACTGTTATAAATTGCATATAAACAAACAAAAATAAAATAAAAATTCAAATCATAAATTTGTTGGTTAGAGTTGGGCAAGTCAATCGAGCTTAAAATAGTAATGAAATGACTATACACAACTAAATATAGATATTATTTACTAACTTTGGATTAGTTATTTACAAATTTAAGTATATTTAGTAAAAACTCTGTTTAGTGTAGGCTAATAAATTGATCTGGTATAACATTTTAAAAATCTACTCTATTAAGAAAGACAATAGGCCTAATTCTTAAAAATTGAGAAAATTTGTATCATTATTTAACTCCTTAACTGCATTAACACTATTGTATTGTATATTTTTCAGATGAGGATGAAGGTCCTGAATTTATACCTACATTATTATTGGGAACTATGGAAGGAGAGATTGCACAAGGAACCTGGGATGGATTTGAATCCACCAATGAAAAACAGAATAATATTGAGAGTATTTGCCATACATTTCCTAACATACTTATATATTATTTTCACCAAACACTGCTTGCGCAATATTTTTTTGATTCGCTTGTATATTTCCTTATAAATTTGGGGTAGGCCCTATCGCTTCTTACTACCCATCCATTTAATTACTATAGTTTGCTATTTTGAGTGTTTTTGCTACGTTGCTGTGGTATAATTATTATATATTTTAGAGGCACGAGAAGGAATTTCTCTAATACTGATAAACAAATATAGTTACGGGAGCAATATAATTAGGTCACGTGATACCTAGAAGTGGTACCCATCATTTACCATTAAAGGTAGCAAGCTTACTTTGACAAATAACACTATGGTTCTGCTAATAATATTAAGCCATAGCCCACAGTATATAATCTGTTGTGGTAAAGTTGCTACCTTTAAGGTTTAACGGAGTGTACAGTACATGGATTAAGCGTCCATCAGATCTTATTGGGATGAAATCAGGTGGATTGTCCAACTCACTTCGCAATCAAAATTAGTTCTGAAATCCTAACGCACTTCACATATTGCTGCTTGGAAACAATTGGGCCTCCTAATTTGAGAATGTTTGCTTCATAAACAATTCAAGCCCCATCTAGAGAGTCCATATGCGCCATATCCTTATAGTCTTTATGTCTTTAGAAATGTAAATCATGTCTACACATTCCGTATCCGTATCCAAAATCACGTGACCGTGCCATCAAATGAAAAGTTGGAAACAACGTCCAATTAAACTCCCCGAAAGAAAATTTTCTACAGCTGGGTGCAAGCAGGGGTCATCTGTGAAGCAGACGTTATCACAGTTGAACATTTATCAACACAAGTAACTATACAACAACAAATTTTGATGAAACGTCCAGGATAGGCTACATTTGAAAGGTAGGTGGAGTGCAGTCACAAATGATATATTTAAAAAATGAACTAATTTGTGTAATTGCTTAGATGATGACATTGGTGTTTTCATTTCAATACGCGCGCACGCTCCTTGGCAGTCCATATCGACTAGTCGGTAGAAAGTTAAATTTTAGTCAACTTCTACGGAGTGATAATGACTAAGGAGTTAAGGATAAGGACTCTGTAGACATTTAGATCGGTTAGTGTGGAGTCGGTCTCTTACGGAGTACTAAGCACCTTACGGATACGGAGTCTGTAGATGGGGCTAGATGAGTGAACTGCGACTAAAAAAGGGGAGACTTTCTCAGATTAATAATTTATCGTTACGTCATATGTCTATTTGCTATCTTTTGCTGTAAGTAAGTTATCTGAAAAGCGATTTTATCTACCTTTTATAATAAATCAGCTTTAAATGGTTAAATTTCACTCATAGCATAATAGATTATTTGATACATTAATAATATATAATCACAATGTATTGACAGTCGATAATCTACGATGCAAACAATTATAGACCTAAGAAATAAAAATAAACTAACACGGTTGAAACTCTTGGTTACAAATCCATGAATCCTACAAACTAAATAAAACACGAATCACTGTCTACTAAAGTTAAAGTAACCCATAGCTCCCTTCCCCCTCCAAACTCTAGTGTATCCTGTAAAAGGGTGGTCAATATGTTAGCCAATTACATAATGATAAATGTTCCTAAAATGCGGGGTCACAGCTAAATATTCATTTAATTGTTGAGTAATTTAAAGCATGTTTCAAATACTAGCTATTATTATACAATTATTTTATTTTACTTAAATTATACTAAATTAGCTTAGCAAATAATAAAAGTTATTTTGAATATTTTTTCAATGGTTAGCACAATACTTAGCTTAATTTACGTAAATAGCATGTTATGGGATGTAAAAACTCTAGCTCATTGGTCATTGTTTGGTAGGGAAGGAAAAGGGAGGGTCAAGATCTCATTTGGAGTTCTATACAAACCACCGGATGTTCTGTACTCAGAAATTAATATAATTGAAACGCTATTTGACCAATTTTTTACCTGTTTATGATTATGCTATTTTAACAGGTGATTTTAATATAAACCTGGCACAAACAAACTCCCCCAATGAGAAATTCTCAAATGCTATACTAGATACTTACGGTTTAAAACAGATATTCAATCAACCCACAAGCATTACATTAAATACGGAAACACTGATAGACTTGATAATAATTTAAAAAAAAAACTCATATAAAGTTTCTTACGTCGGTCAATATGAGCTTTTAGGGTTCACTGACCATGACATTACGTATTGTTCATACGATCTAATTGCTCCAATTTATATCAAAACTAGAAAAACCATTAGGGACTACAAACACTTTATTCAGGAACATTTTGTATCTGATTTAAAGGTAGTTTCATGGGAGGAAGTGATGAGGGCCAAATTATTGATGAGAAGGTGGAGATTTTTAACAACATAATTATTACCTTTAAAGAATATTCAAAATAAAAACAAAAATAATCTACCCTGGATAACCTTGGAAATAAAACATATCATGGCTAAACGTAATACATTAAAATTGAGGTTTTTGAAATCAAGGCTTGAAGTTGATTATTAAAATTATAAATACTGCTGGAATCAGGTAAAATACTTGTTGTTGGCATCTCTACCTGCAACCGACTGATCCCGCTCACCGTTCGGCTGTTGGCCGACTCAGAACTTCTGACTTGACAATTATGCCAAACCAGGTTGTCTGCGACAGGGCTGATTTGTTGTTTGAGTACCGAGTCATTGTCATGACTCTTAACCTCGTGAATGAACTTATATACCAGATGAAATGAAACAGATGAAATGAGCCTGCAGAATACTACAGGTGTGTGATTTTGTAGCCCGACTCAGGACTGTACTGACTTGACCGTAATGCCAAACCAGGTCTGCCTGCGAAAGGGCTATTTGATCCTGCTCTTCACTGATTCCTCACTTTTATACTCTGCTCAAATGAGCGCGTGAACAGAATCAATGGAAGGGCGGAGGCAGTCAACGCAATAAGAGAGGCCGGCAGCTTTATTTAGAACAAGTTACATATTACATTACATCATTTACAAGAATAAATGTGGAGATCTCAGCATGTGTATGATCAAGAACTTGTTCTGGTAGACCAGGTCCCGGGCTTGCGTCGTCCTCGCCTTCTGCGTCGGAATGATCCTGCGATATATATACTGTATTTTGTCGGTATATATATATATAATGGACAAAGTGAATAAAGGTCACTATGAAAAATGACCTGACATTATGCATAGTGACCAAAGCAGTCAAGAAAGGTGAAACATATTTGTTAATTTATCATTCTAACCGGACAGTATGCATAATGCTCCACACTCTCTGGGCAATATGATGTTTTTAATAATATTTTTTATTTAATAATCTGTAATAGTCTGCCCTTCTTGTATAAAAACAAAAAACAATTAAATTGGTTATTTATGTTACGTTAGGTTAGTTAGGATAGATTAGGTTAGGTTATATTAGTTAGGATATGTTAGTTAAGATAGGTTAGTTAGGATAGGTTGGTTAGGGAAGGTTAATTAGGTTAGTTTATGTTAGGTTAGTTAGACGTTAATTGGCTGGCACGTGATCGGATGTTCACTGTTCCCAACCTGTCAATGACGTATTACTGCACTGTTTTTAACATAGCCCGAAGAGCATGGATCATTATGCATTCTGCCCATTCAAAATGATAAATTAACCAAAATGTATCACTTTTCCCAACTGCTTTGGTCACTATGCATAGTGCCAGGTCATTTTTAATAGTGACCTGGTTAATCACCTCGTCCATAACATCTACATTAAGAAATGAGCCTATGGTAAATATGTGAATGCATTTGGAAAAATATGGACGTTTTGTCAAGACCTCTACATTGTATTGAAAAATAAATGTGTCATTAAGAAATAATACCTTTACCATGTAATTAAATATTTCTTTGTACTGTAGCATTGCGCCTTGTGATTTATGGTGGCATTCACGACGGCCCAGTAACGTCTATCACAACATCTCCGTTCATTGAAAACCTGATTCTCAGTATTGGAGGAAGAATCATTGCCATTTGGAATAATAATGTCCAGGTATGTATTCGTTTATAGACATAATCACAGTAGAAGTGGCTAGTGTTGCGATTTAGCAAAACGTATCGGAACTTCTCGGATTCTATTTCAAGATGGCATTTTTTGGCAAAGCAAATTCATGACTGAAATGATTTAAACCAGAGCTGACTTGTACCCTTTTGTCGCCCTAGGCAAAGCTTGAAAATGCAGCCCTCCTCTCTCAGAACATTAACAAAAAATCATGATGTATGTATTTACATAAGAAAAATTATTTATCCTATTAGTTTAAAAAAAGTATACACAAAAATACAAAAATAAGAATATAAATTTAAAATTTACTGCTCGAACACATCGCGCTCGTGCAGCTCGTAACTTGTTGCATCTCCTAAGCTCCTCGCTTCCTTCCTTTTTTCCCCTCTAGTCCCGAAAACCCAACGGAAGTAAGCTATTTTATCCATATTAATTTAATTTTCTTTAAATAAGAATTTATAGTAAAAAAATTGGGACAGTTTTAAATAATCTAATTTTAGAGTTATAAATTCAAAAATTACAATGTGTTGAATCACACTAAGAGTAAAATCTGATGTAAAGTATATTTAAAAAAAAAATTCTACATACATCATAATTATGAAGAATTACCTTTTTTTGACATGGTCTGCTAAAAAATTACCATAAAATCTCAATTTTGCCGCCCTTACAAATCTGCCGTTCTAGGCAACTGCCTACCTTCTCCTCCCACTACAGCTGGCCCTGATTAAAACTTATTAATAAAGACAGATTTGTCAAAGTACAGCCAAAACATTTAAACAGTTTTAGAATTACATTGATTTTAAAATAAATAGATAGTTGATTTGTTTAATATATGCACAAGTATGAGTATAATTGATTGGGAAACCACTTATTAGATTGAGAACTATGCTTATTTCAACAAATATATACTACATTAAAAAATAAATATTTGTGAAACTCCGAAACGGTTTTGTATTGTTTTAAAAATGTTTTATAGTGTTTTGAATTTGAAATAATTTCCGTTGACTAATAATACATATTGATTATAATATAACTTACATGGTGTTATCATAAGAAAAAATTAGGGCTGGGCAGATGCCGATAGCCGTGCCGATTTATCGGCCGACATTGGCACAATCGGTCAAGGATAATCGATTTTTATCCTGCAGATATTTTACCCAAATAATTAAAAATCTTTAGATATATTTTAAATTCTCAAGTCATGAAAATATAGTTCATAGTTCAAACAAAAATATTTAAATAAAGTCTCTTGATTGTAAACACACATTCTTTAATTCTGCGTTAGATATTTTATTGTATAATAAACCGCAAAACCAACCTTCTAAACAAACTAGCTCTTCAATTTTATTTACCTTATGGCTTATTTCAAATTATGAAATACTTGATAAATATATCAAAAATAAAGATTTCCGCACGTAACAAAGTTAAACACTATCATTATTATTATTATTATTATTATTATTATTACCGCGTCTTACTACCCGTTCGGGTTATACGCACTTACGCTAATGTGTAATGAATGGTAGGGTGATTGTGAGATGAAATGAAGGACCTACAGTTTAACGTGGAATCCGAACCACGGTGGAGGCCTGGCATTCCCCACATTCACAAGATGTCTTGTCAGAGGTGAAGGAAGGGTTTGGTAATCAGATAAATCTGTGCCGGGACCGAGGATTGAACCCCGGCCACCAGCATAGAAGTCTGACACCTTACCCCTAGACCGCCAGGTCACCTTAAACACTATCAAAGGTATTATTAGGTGGGCCAGTATGAATTTATTTGTTGTGGATTTATAAAAATATAAAAATACATCATATTATGGTACGTGACGTCGGCTGCATGCCGATTACTGAGCGCTCCAAGACCCGCTCGATCTATCGCTCACTGAGCGCTCCCCGAGATCAATTCTTTGAGCGCGTTCAAGCGTAATGTCAAAGTACCAATTTACCGCTGTTGTAAATAGTTGTTTAGTTATTTTGTCATTTAACTGAGAGTTAACATATAAAATCGGCGTCGGTTATCGGCAATATTGGCAACAAAATATCGGCATTGGCAATATTTGCAATATCTGCAAAAGGGCTTATCGGCCCAGCCCTATAAAAAAAAAAGTACCAAGATGAGGAAATAAATACCCTGTAGCTATCTTTTTTTAAATATTAGCATAAGCGAAAGCATTTAAACTTACCAAAGATAGTTTACAAACATATTCTTTGATACCATTTTTAATGAATGGTAACAATGTTTGGCTTAATGTGAATTACTATCAAAAACATGCATTTTAAAAATTGGGATATGTTTATTGGTACCGAGTATAAAATATTTGCTTTGTAAAATAAAAATACGTGTTTAAGGATGGGCCAATATTTTGGAAAAAGTCCAAGTTCACCTTAACGAGTTGCTCATGGTCAAAGAGCCAACCCAGTCATTTTTATGTGAGTTGTTCCAATGGCTCCATTGAAGTGTGGGACTTACTGCTTCGGAGCGATAAACCATATTTTGTACAGGATGTGTCAGGGAAAATTATTACAGGTATGTACGAATATTAAATCAAAGAATCGTTTGTTTGTTGAATAGTTCTATTTTTTATCGTCTTGAAATTTTTCTTAACACCGAGTATTGCTACCCGTTACGGTTATACGCATATGTACTAGATCCACTAATGTGTTAGGGAGTATGAAGGTTTAATTTAGAGTAGGTGCATACACAATATGCGTGGAGGGATAATGGAAAACTATATAACAAAAATCACCCTCAGAGTACCCGGCCAGGATAACCCCGTTCTTCCCGTCTTCAGCAGTCTAGTTTAACACAGGAGTGAAAAGAACTTCGGGCTTTGGTGATTTTAAAATGTCCAATCCTAGGATTGAGCAAACAATCTGTCCATTGGCCGTTTTAGTGCTTTGTACCAAATATATATATAAATATGTATGTATATATCAACAATATACATGTTATATAGTTAATGAGGTATTAATTGAAAGAGCATAATGTTGGTAGGGCCAAAACCACAAATAGCAGATACAAACACATGTCGTAGTGAGTGAAGAATTCACCATGGACACAATACGAAAAAATATAACCCATCGGACAGCGATATAACGTTGGCACGTACGTAAGGTCAAAGGGTTCTGGTTTTATTAAAGTCTAAACACTTTCGCGTTAAACTAAAACAATTTTAACTGTTGACTACATTATACATATTTACTTATATGTATGTAATACCACAGTTATTCCAGGGGTAAAAGTTTTTCTTTAATCTCTATTCAAGGCGATTCAAGGTGGTGAAGATACGAGTAAATAATATTTTTAAAACCATTTCCATCATATTGAATAACCTTAAATAATAAGTGAAGCAAAACAGCTTTGATCGCTGGAATAACGAAGGCAGTAGAGGTAGTGGCAATGTCCCTTAGAGATTAAAAAAATTATTTAAATTTTATAACTTAAAAATATTATTAAAAAGCTAAATTTAGCTTATTTACAAAATTGTTTCACGCAAAATGTTGAAGTTTTGAGATAATTAACGGTTATAAACATAAGCCTAGACTTACTCAAACAAAATTAAAAATATATTACAGGCCCCAACAGAAAGTGTTAAAATAATTAATTATTGCATAGGTACTGTTATAGAGGTATTGAAGTTACAGAACAGAATTTTTCTATAAGAAATACAGCAGTGTGAGGACATTCCCCCTCAAAAATGCGGAGCCCTTAAGCTTGTATAGATAACTCATTTATTTGAGCTCTTTAGCAAAGGAAGAGCGCAATGGAATATAGCCACTGTACTTCAAGCCAGTGGTATTCAACTTTACTTTGTTAATGTACACCTAGATATAATATATCTTCAACTTGAGCTCACAAATGTGTTGGTGCATAACGCAAGCTATATATAGGCCTATATATTCTCTGTAATTTACATATAAATAAATTACTAACACAATAACTTGCTAATCAATTTTAAATAAGAAATAAATAAATATTTTTATGTGTGCATATATGTTTAAATTTCACGAGCCCCCAAGGTGTGTTCGCTAACCCCAGGCTGGATATAATTGCTCTATGCTCTAGAGAATTGACACACCCATGTGGAAAAATAATATCTGGCCAGAACTGCTCCAGATCTGGGCCAGATATTCCCAGAATTGGGGCAAATCTGATGTAGATTTGGACCAGATCTGAGCCAGATCTGGGGCAGATATGGAAAATTCCAATTCTGGGCCAGATCAGGCATTTTTCCACATGAGCAAAGTCAAATTACAATGTTCAATATCCGTTTCAAAGTTGTCATGCTATGAGATTATATATTTTGATAAATCGTACAGAAATTGATAAATATAGCATCCATTTATCCATTGAATATATAATAATCTAATACGAGACTTGGTGACCTGGCGGTCTAGGGGTAAGGTGTCAGACTTCTATGCTGGCGGACGGTGTTCAATCCTCGGTCGTGGCATGGATTTATCTGATTACCAAACCCTTCCTTCACCTCTGACAAGACATCTTGTGAATGTGGGGAATGCCAGGCCTCCACCGTAGGTTCGGATTCCACGTTAAAGTGTAGGTCCTTCATTTCATCTCACAATCACCCTACCATTACACATTAGCATAAGTGCGTATAACCCGATCGGGTAGTAAGACGCGGTGCTAATAATAATAATAATAATAATAATAATACGAGACTTGTCAATGACGACCAAGCTAAGGCATCGCTCGGACATAGCCGCTAGTTTCGTTCTGTTTGAATAAAATTAAAAATGCTAAGAGAAAAATAAATCAGAACATACAAATAATTATTTAGGTATTTGAGGTGCTCATATTATAATATAAGGATTTTATTTTTCCCTTTCAGGTTTATATCCACAGAAAGTTGACAATATAAACAATATTTTAGGAGTGGCTGATTATAACGGCTCTTTTCAGGCCTATTTAACTCCTGCATATACTGCTCTTGAAACGGAGAAACAAGTAAAGTACATATTCCAATTATTCATATATCAATTAATTAAATAGTGGTTTTCCATATTTAATTACCTTCAAACCATAGAAAATATTATTTTTATCACACTTAGATAATACTTGAAATACAATTATTAAAAATAAATTAATTGTATTTATTACTAGTAATTTTGAATTTTAGTTAAAATGTATGTTAATAATATTATTATAACTATTAATATTTTATGTGTGGATTATTACTAACATTTATATAATGTCTTTGGTTATGAGTTTGAAAATAACGATTATTTATCACTATGAATGTTTGTGTAAAAATCAAAGGAAATTTATGGCTTCGAGAACTGTCTGAGCTAAGATTAAATTCCATATAAGGATTGATCGTGAAAATTATTACTTAAAGAGTTTTTAAGTTTAGTGTTCGTTCCGTGGGAGATATAAAACATTTCGCTAACAAAATTGCTTTAATTCAATGATACCTAAGCTTAGTCGGTAGCATTTCTGAGAAGGGTGCTAAGGTTTCAGCGTTTGATATCATCCCAAGAAATGATCAAAATTGTTATTATTTAATAAAGAGTATATATCTATGACAACCTTATGAAAACCTTATTTTAATTTTTTAATATTTGCGACTTGTAATTTTTTTACATTAAATGTAAAATGCCGAGAAAAAAACTCTGTAAGGGCTAGAACGTCCCTTGTTAATTAACTCATATTAACACACCCTCACTAACTTACGTACATTTATTAATAATATTTAAATGTTTAGTTTAGATTTAAATTTTATTTTGGCACTTGTTCTTGCTTTTGTAAGCTATAGTATGTTCATACCAGTATGATAGACCGAAGATAGAGTGGTGAGGGTCTTATTTATAATTTAGTAACAGTATTCATTAACATATTTTTTTATTTATAGTAAAATCTTCCCCACACTAATTGACTGTATAGTCTTTAAGTGTATTTTCTAATATTAAGTAAGTTTCTAAATTGCGCTCATAGATTAAATTAATTCATAAACACGTTATCCTATATATTATTTCTGTTGTCAACATCTCTTTTTCTCAATTAATACAAATCCTACAGCGATGAATAAGGTATCAGTGGATAGGAGTTTTTACAGACTTCTGACATAGCATACTCAGTTTACGTTAAAACACATTGTTGGTTTAAAATTTATGTTAAAAGAAAAATATAAATTCAAGATGATTGCATTCTGACATCAAATATTGTATAATGTAAATACGTTCACATTAATAAACCCTCTTTGCTATTTTGTGTATACACTTCGCTGAGTATTTAATTTCAACAACCCAAAAAAAAGACCAAATCTTTTTTTTGGAGGGGGGGAGGGGAAGGTTGAATGTACGAAAGTTTCTCAAGGGTTTACTGGTAACTACATAAACGAAATCTTATGTTTTTATAATCTTAAAGCAAATGAAATCCAAATCTAAACAAAACAATCCTTCTCCAACTATTGTTGTCCAACGTTGTCCAACTATTGAAATATGGGGGTTTGAGATAGTATTATCTAGATTTGAAATCAACTTTATTGTGTACTTAACAACACCTTATTTTGTCTCTAGATCTTCCTACATATGATAATTATATGGTTGTTTTAAATGTGTTTGTCACACAGCTTACCTACTTAGATTCCCATAAGTATATCAACACTTATTAACTAGCCATTTGTACACAAATTATTTGAACATAAGTTTTAAGAATTTCAAATCGATTATAGTAAGTGTGTTTTTAAATTACATTCAAAGCATTTCTAAAGAGAGTATATTTGTGTAACTTATTTAGTTTGTACCGATACTACGCGCTAGTAAATCAACAAACAGAGAGATATATATAGCTTCTAAATTTTTCTCGGTTTTTTAGTATTTAATCCTCAATGATTGCTGGTAAACGTGCATTATTTAAACCCTGGATAACTACAGTAGTTAACTAACCCTATAGTATATTACTAAAATTAAAGTTTAAGGGTTTCACAGGTGATATTATAAATAAAATAAGAGTTTGTCAGGAAGAAATTCTCAGGAAATATACATTTTGTTAGGATGAATAATTGTAGAGTTTTACTATTTTATTGGTGTTATTTTATGGTTATTGATAATATAACAAAAGTTACAGCTGTAAATCAGATTAGTTGACGTATAAATACGTGAAAGTAGATCTAGTTACCTGTGTAGGTCTCAGATAAGGGGCCATACATGTATTACGTCACTCAATTTTAGGCCTTTTTGACCCCCTCCCTCATATGACGCTCCGTAACGCTTTGGCAATCTCCCCTTTCCCCTTAAGTTACGTAATGCTTCCAGTTTCAACTATAAAATAACACCTTTTTTTCAAGTAATTTTCGAATGGCCTGTTTATTTTAGTAGACTAGTTATTTTCACGTCAGATTTTATAAGTTTAAAATAAATAGGATTTTGAATAAAGGATGCAATTTCTAGTCAAACAGTTTTATTGGTATTTACAGAAAACACGTTTTTAAAGTGTGAAAAGTTTAAGTTTATACATGACTATATTTATTGTTTGTTTTATAAACTAAAACTTCGTTAAGTTACGCTAACCTAAGCCCCCCGTCCCCCATGTATCGCAGCGTAACGCTACGATGGACCCCCATCCCCCTCAAGTACGTTACGTAATGCATGTGTGGCCCCTAAAGTTCTTCCTTTGAAAATTGAGTTTGACTCATCGAATGCTTTCCGAAGAGCTAATATTGTGTAATCGTATTTTCTCGTTCAATTACAGGTTTCTCGAACTGTAAGATTAGTGAATAAGCAAACGGAACATCTCAGGATGTTAGTTATCTGGCACAATGAATGGCGAGAGTCTCATTCAGAATATCTCATTCTAAAGAAGCAAATGATTAATGAAGAGCTCCGAAAAAGAGAAGTTGTGGTGAAGGCAAAAAAACGTCAAATTTTAGAGCGCAAAAAACTAGAAGAGGAGAATCAACGTCTACGCAGGAGTAAAGTTAGCTTGCTGAGTAAAGAAGCGCATTCTACTCAGCGATGGTTAGTCAGTCAAGAAAATTACATGAAACAAATTATAATTGGAAAGAAAAATCTTTGTAGAAAAGAATTGCTTCAGAAACAAGAACCTCTTATTACATTAAAACGCCAGGAAGAAGAGAAAAAACAGAAAGAGCAGCAGATACTTGCTGAGAAGAGCAGTTTAGTTGAAAAGTTGACAGCAGACCTTCTACCAGTAATAAAAGTATGTGTGTAAAATTAAAGTAGTTTTGAAATAAAACGAGGGTATATTATTTTAAATCTCCAAAATTATCAATTGAGGCCTAATATATTCGATATTCTTGAGTTTCAAAAAATTAGCAGACTTGAAAACTATAATAATTTGAATCTAATCATCATCCCTACATAATTTAAATAATACAGGGTTTACTTATAGAATTGTATAGCTGTGCATGAATAAGAGCTGTGTTTATAATTATATTTAATTCCCAAGAGTAATAAACTAAATAAAAACGTTCAATACGGAAACTATTCTAAAATACTGAAAGCAGATATTTTTAATAATCTAGTAGAAAACTATTGAGTTCATATTAAAACACTCTATACAATTATAAATAAAAACTATTTTAATACATAAAATAATTATGAGATTTTAGGTAAAAAAATATCAGCACACACTTAAATACGACTATTCAAACATATTTAGTACTTGTTTTAAGAACGTGATAAAGTACGCACATCTAAACATATACTTGTAGAATGATTTCCTTAAAATCATTACAGAAATACTGTCTTAGATTAAAAAAAAAGTAATACTCTACTATCCACTACATATTCATAGCATTTATCTATATCCCGGCAAAGATTTATCTGATTACCAAACCCTTCCTTCACCTCTGACAAGACATCTTGTGAATGTGAGGAATGCCAGGCCTCCACCGTGGTTCGGATTCCACGTTAAACTGTAGGTCCTCCATTTCATCTCACAATCATCCTACCATTACACATTAGCGTAAGTGCGTATAGCCCGAACGGGTAGTAAGATGCGGTGCTAATAATAATAATAATAATTTATCTATAAATCAAATCTCTTATAATTATGAATGATAAACTTTAATTAACCAGAAAAATAAAAATGCTTTCGCACAGCATTACAGTTCGGATGTAGAATGCTTGTGCTTAAGATTTTATTATTTTTGGATGCATGTTTGGGCTACATTCCTCGTAGCCCAATTGGTGGGAAGATTAGCTGGTACTAATGTACAGTTGCCCAGGGAACGCCCGAATGTACTAAACGCACATTCTTTATCAATGACATGAGGTGGTGTTGATAGTGAAAATTAGGGTGTGGAACCAGTAGAAAATCTTAACCTAACTTAAGCCTAATCAACCAGACCCTTTTGACCGTTAGGATGATTATCCTTTTGGGGAAAATACTCATGCTACCAGCCAGGAATCAAACCCAGGATACCTTGATTGGTAGCTATGTGCGCTGATCATTATTTCACGAGGCTGGTTTTCTGTCTACGCTAAATCATGTTATAACATCACATATAAAGTCTTAGATTAAAAGTACTTAATAAGAAATATGACAATGAAATTTTAAAACAATGCCCAAAATATAATTTTTATTCCCTCTCACTTCCTATAACATAGATAATATTTCGATTAAATTCTAAAAAGTGTTGACTTTGGCAAGATGAATAATTAGATAGGTTTAATAATATTGGTTTAAAAAAGATTTGCTACAAAAACACACAATCATATCAAGTTGCAACCCAGATGAGTTTTGAAAAAAAATACATACAAAAATTATATTTGCAATTAATTTATTTGAAAACTTTTAAAATATAACAAACAAAATTGTTTAAAGATATTTTTTATATAGTAATTTTTAATTTTTCAGAATAATGAAAAGTACTATACAACGACAGACGAAAGGGTCACATTAAAAGATTTTCAAGAAGATGAAATTTTAAAACAATTTAAAAAATACGAAAATATTGGTTTAGAATTCGTGAATTCTAATCGATTTGAATATAATATTGACTGGATAGCATTGTTACTCAATGGTAAAAAAATACGTTGCAGTTCACCTACTTTGAAGAAATAATGAAGACTGGTTTTGGAGTTTCTTTAAATATTTTAAAATACACCTCCAGGACTGATTGCATGGTTGGTGTATCGAACTCTGAACTTGGATCCCGAGGAGTCCCTACATAAACGTCTGTAGTAACGTCGCATTGTATAAGAGTCTAAAAAAAATTGTACAGCGTTGATAGTGTCCTAATATTTACAAATTAAATATTAATATGAATTAATAGGTTGACGAAATGTATACAACAGCTGGAACGCACGTATGGGACTGTAGATATAAGAATAAAAAGCAGGCCTTGCTTTATTTGTAGGCTATACATTAATTTAATTTACATTAGTTTAAATATTATTAAACAATATAACAATGTAAATAATCTCATTAAATAAATTTTTATGGCAAATGTATTATTTATTTCACTATTTTTATATAGTTTCAAGATATAGAAAATATTTGTAAATTATGCATCCCTAAACACATAGTTTTATTGTTGTAGTTTTTGTATTTATGAATGATCCCGTGAAGCTATTGAAACTTTATAATTTCCTAGTAATTTTTATAGTCGTATGCAGCAGCATAAAATAATATTTGTCTGTGAAATTAAATTATAGCATAAATATGAGTGTTTGGTATGAATGTTCGGAGTGGGTGTCATATTGGACAAGTGCGTACACGGATTTTGATTTTTTGACATTATATTAAGAAACACCCGCACGAGAAACGCATATAAAATCACTGTATAATTGTTCAAGGCCGAGAATAAATACTAAGCCCTCGGTGACCGATTGTTTCGGATGAGAAAACGTGGTGACTCTTATCTATAAACACTCGAGATAAAAATACTACGAACTACAGGTAAAAACAGGAGGAAATGCGAGCACACAGAGAAGAAACTCTAAAAACAATATTTTGGCACCAACACACAAAACCACACACACAGTTAATATATCACACAACTAAACAACATACAAATATAAAAGCCTCAACCAATGAGATTGTTTAAAGGTCATTAGATTAATCCACAGTTAAATTTTATCAAATGGCAAAATATTTAAATTATGTTGGAATAATCATGGAATGCTAATTGTTTTACTCAATTTAAAGATATGATCGTTTAAAGTTTATTAGGATACAAAGTTGATTAATTTTACTATATAAGACAATTGTAGCACAGATTACTAATAACAGTAAATCAATAAGACATTTCTATTAAAGTATTTCCAAAGTAACACACATGTAGTTTTAGATACATTTTTCAAATGGGTCAAGAGTGGATCAAAAGTAAGAATTATTTATGTGATTCACTCACATGGAGAATGAAAAGATTTATTTAAAACCATAAAAATCGCAATTGCTAGCGACATGTTGTTTGACTTGTCAATATACGAGTATATATATTACATGTTTGGACCATAAGAGGCTAGTGAGTGCTAAAAATTTGGTCAACAAGTTGTCCAGAGGGTATCCACAGTAGGGGATTGTGAGCGACTAGCTTGCTACGTGGTGAGCCTGGGGCACAGACAAGGAAATAACAGATATACAAACTTATGGGAGATTTGCTGCACCCCTCGAGTCAGGTAGAACTTAAAATATCCAATGATAACAGCGCTTCCAAGTGTGAATTCTTTTAAGCAACTCACTCTCAAAATGTTCCTCGTGAGAAAGACAAGCTGAGAGCTAAGAGCTGCTGTCTTTCCGAGTGCAATCGTTCAGGTAGTGGTAATCCTTTACTCCGTATCACCCCCCTTTCATTGAACAAAACTTTTCAAACAATTGAGAGTATTGGACCCAAATATACAATGCCAATGCTTCGACAGTTTAAACGTGACACAAGTCTTGGAAATGCACTTGTAAATTAATTATTAAATATTTTGTGACCAGCTTCTGCGGCCACAATTCTTTAGGATTCACTTTTTCATTAGACTTAAATGTAAATAACTGGGATATGAGGATTCGAATCCCGATCGTGTGTAATGAGTGTTTTTGTCCTAAAATGCATATAATCCTCCTTCAACGCAAATATGGGCACATTTCCCAAAAATGTTACCTTCCTCATTCTTAATCTTTTGGAGTAAATACGCGGATAGCTGTAATGGGAAGTAAGACACGGTGCGCTAAATATATCAGTAATTAAAATTAAATACTTAAGTTGTAAAGTTGCATTTATATTTTACATTTTGTTGTCAAATTAATACAAACAAAATATACAAGTGATATGCTAGGGGGAGTTTGGGAGGAGGGGGGTACAAATAATGAAAAAAATCCTTACGTAATTTATGGACAGCCCCCTATTGATTTTAAAAATATATTTCAAGTAAAAGTTTTTTTATTCTAATTTTGCAACAACCTTACAACAATGAGTTATTTCGTGTCTCAAATACTTGCAAATATATGATTAAAATTGTCAATATATGCTTATGTAAAGTACCCTTAAAATTATGTTCTTGAGATGATTAGAACGCCCATTTAGTTTATAATGACAAACAATGCCCAGATACGAAAGTTTATAAAAATCGTTACAGCGGATTTCAAGATAACTTGTTTTCTCTCTTTATTACCTTTAGTAAACTACCCTCCATTTTAGGGTAAGATATCTAATTCCAAAAACTCCTCGGGGGAACCTTATAAAAACCATAGTTACTAAGTTTTAGCCAAATCAGTAAAATGGTTTCAGCTCTAGGCCTAGATATAGACACACAGACAGAAGGCATCGCGAAAAAAAAACTTGGTTTCGGGGGGTTGATAATTAACAAAATTTGGACTTCAATTTGTTTTATGATCACAATACTTATCTGTTCAAGGTGTCGAGAGAAAGTAAAAATTGTCTCTTTACGTAAATATTAGTACAAATCATATTCTTATACGTTTTAGTGGTGCAAACACATTTCTATACATTCTTAAAACTACTTTCAACTAAAGGCTCAATGGCACTATGGAGTAAAATAATTACAATTTAAGAAGCAAAAAGTAGTAAATATTACAGTGGTTACTCATGTAAGTTTTTGAGTTTATGCAGTTATAATATCCCAACATTTGATTATTGTATTTAGTTTTTAACTTATCAACCATGAAAAGTGTTTAGTTAGGTACAGTAGTCCCATGGTTTCTTTGGTGCTGACTGACAGCTCACAGCTGGCTTATGACAGTCAACATTTAGGTATATATCTAAATTTTGACCGTCAGAAGTGACAGCTGCTAAACACATGTTTTTGCAGATCATATGGTTCGGCGTAGGGATACATAATTTGGTCTGGTACATTTTCAAAGCTGTCAGCTGTCAGTCAGCACCAAAGAAGCCATGGGGCTACTGTACATATTGAGCTTTTACGGACTATAACAACTAAAGTATTGTATTGAAACATACCTCCTAACCAAGCCTACTTTTTAAAAGTCAAAGTTGTTTACCTAAAGTTTAAGCCAAATAGCTGGTTTTGTTTGTAGCACTCAAACAATAATTATTCAACATTTAAAAGATAATTATAAATTCTTACATTATTTCAACGTTTCAAAATGGAACACGCTACAAATATTGCTTTTGAGACAAAAGTCTATATTCATAGTAATATGTGCAAAACACAGTTAATTTATTACATTTAATTGTGTTCAAAATCATCCTAAAGTCACAAATACTCAACTCTCCAAAATTCACTCAAAGAGATGAGATTATTGGTGTAATACGTTCCACATTTTCTGCGTCGGTTTACCTAAACATTAAAGATTATCCTTAGCAGTCCACAGCAAGTGATTGTAGATTCTAGCTTTAAGGAGGGGGTTTAGTGCAAAATAGCTTGTGTTTCTTGCATTGTTTAAGCCAGAGAGGGTATATTATCCTAATTTTTTGCAGTGCCTTTCCTATGTACGTACAATACTTTTTTTGTGTTGCACATCAGGAAATTGCTCAATAAATGTTTCTAGGACACGTGTGTGAACATATCTGTAGGAAATTTTAGATTCCCTAAGACATCTTGCCCTTTATTGAGATATGCTCTATGAAAATGTTGATAATCATGTCCTTACTCTATTGTTGTCATCACACTTTGTTAATGTATTCTTGCAGAGCTTACAGTGAAATTTCCGTTCTATCTGGTATGCAAGATAGCCAGCAACATATTTAAAATATCGAACGGTAAAACAAATAAATATCGAATCTTAATTTGTGATGATAAAATAACGTTAAAATTATATTGTATAGTTTCATAATTATTAGTTCCTATTTAAAATACCATTAATTTAATAACAAAATATGTGAAATAATACGTATGGGCCCTATATGGTTAATTAAAATTTCGAATTGATCTTACTTTTATTAAAAGACAGAACCCACTCCAGTGGTCGAATCATAAGGCAGGATTCGCAAACTCACGCCCCGCGAGACATACAGTATCTGACCGGCCCATTTGTCTTCAATATCATCTTTATATTACTATCCGGCCTACATTTATGTACGCACACAAAATACAATAGTTTAACACTAGTGTATACTGCGAAATTTTGAATACCAGAAACTCTTAGAACTATTTAAAACCATGCTATTTTTTGTTTTAACTTAAAATACTTGAGTGTGGGTATCTTAATCTACTCCTGGAAAATACCAGTTTTTAAATTATTTCAAATATACATTAATGATTTTAAATACATAACCTCAAATAGCTATTATAGACCTGCATTAATGGCCACGTGGTATGGTATCTAGCCTTCCTCTATCAAATAAAGTTATGTTTTGATGTGGTCACAATTTGTGGAATTGTTTTTTTACGATTCTATATAAGATATCACACATTTTTAATTACATTCTCAACTTTTTAACTACTCAGAACTTTCGCCTTCATTTTGGTGAAAAGAATATTTTAAAATATCTAGCCCCTTTCTTAAATAAATTGGTATTTCTAAACCTCTGAAATTCTCCTAAGTGCTTGCTCCTTTCTTAACAATTATATTTGCAGCCAACAGTAGTTCCTTAGTTAAAAAAAAGAAGAAAAGTACCATTGTGTTTCAAGTTTTCTTTGTAATGTGTAATCAGAGTAAACTTATTTGTGTGGCAGGATTATGTTACTTAGGGATGGGGAGAGGTTTAGAGACGGGGGAGGACGTTACCTGAAGGCTGAAGCTTGCTCGGTGACCGCCAGCCAACTGGTTAACTTGGGGTGCGCATATTTTGTATCTGCCTTCTAGTAAATTTGAGTTTAAAGTGAGTCGTTTAAAAAATGCTCACTTGATTGCACTGTAGTCGCTGGGTACCACACATAGCGAAACCAACGTTGAAGGAGTAAAGCCTCAAAAAGGAGCACAACACTTTTAACCTAGCGGTTGTGGATATGTCTTTCCTTGTCTGTGACCTGGGTCCATAGTTGGGGGACTCGAGAAGACACCTCCGGTTGGCTGACAGTGGTCAATATGTGGGATCAGATATAGACAACAACTGAGAAACTATCGATCCACTGATATGAGAGGGGTTACACACGGTAATCATGTGCGAATTGAGGGAAAGTTAAATAACCAATATATTACATAATGGCCAACTGCTAGTTGTTAAATACCCCCAAGTGGCCGACACTCGTAAACACAAGTGCACCACCGATGACAAAAGGTGTCACGCAGCCCACATGAGGTATACATTAAAGCTCATTGTTGGCAGAAACAGGTAAGTAATATTATTAGGCCACTTATTGGCCAGATTTTTATTGGTACCTGAAGTACAGTAGCTAAAATTAAAAATAATTCGAAATGCTGAAAAATAAAACTATATTGCATTTTAAAAAGCGTATCAAAGATATAAGCTTATTACAGACAGTAAACAATAGATATACAAGCAGCATAAAATATAAAAATTAGGGATATTAAAATAGTATCTATAATCTACTAATATATATTATTATTATTACTAACAATAATTATATTAATAATATGAATATTTAAATGAAATATTAATACGTATTAATATTAGGTTATAGTATATAATAATACTATTAATATTAATATTAGGTTTTAGTATATATTAATAGACTACTAATAATATTAATATTAGGTAATATTATATTATCTTAATAATATTTATATTTATTTTATTTTAATATTATTGACATTATTAATACTATAGATATTATGAAAATTTCATTGTGTACACCTCGTATGAATGTATAATTATACTAAATTTAAGACCCATACATTAATTACTTTACCTTTATAATTGTACGCAAAAAGCACATAATATCAAGTTTGACTCATTATAACTCGTCAACTGTACGGTAATTATTTGAATCTAATGATTCATTATTTATAGCTTATAATTAGACACTTGTTAAAATTTTACAGTAAAATTTTGATGGTACAGTGACCTTAATCTATTCTACATGAAGAGCAATCTGGCTACAAAAAATTCCTTGTTTGCGTGTGTGTATGTGTGTGTGTGTGTGTGAGAGAGAGAGAGAGAGAGAGAGAGGAATAGTAGGGCAAGGAATAAACCATCACTGGCCAAAGAGGGGCGGTTTGTTGTTTGGGTCGAAAAACATTGTTCATGAACCACTGGTAGTCCCCTCAAACTGTCCTCCAACACCCTTGTACATCGATTTGAGTTCGATAAAACAAATGGTGAAAATTTATCTCAGGAAGGACCCAGCTACAAATATATGTGTATTAAATTCCCATCGACCAAACAAGTGCATTTAAAACAAGGTGTTTTTGTGGACCTCAACTGATGGGGGACGGAGATTTTGAGGTAACTATTAATAAAGTAAAAAAAAAGAGGCATGGATTAGCTTCAGGTCTGTTGTTGAGAACTTCCTAGGGAACAACATTTATTCAGAATACAAAAATAAATTTGACAATGTTTTGGCAAACTAAGCTTGGCTGTAATTGTCTGTCAAGGTAATTTTTTACACTCCAACATCGTATATCATCCTAAAAATCTTGGAAGTGTTAGCGAGAAACAAGGGGATAAGTTTCACCAAAACATTAAAGAAATGGATTTGACATACCAAGAGATGTAGAATGTCTACATGATCTCTGACTATTGCTCGATGCTGAAGAGGGACAGTTAAAAATAAGGATATGGCAGAAAATAGAAGAAAAAGAATTTTCACATACCATAAATTAGTTTTTATTAGGGTTTTCAAATATGTAAATAAAAATTCGGATAAAAAAAGCACTTGGTTATAATTTAAATGCACAAATTTTGTCAAAATTAATACAGTTGCTTTGAAAAGCTACCACACCAAATTATGTATTCCTACGCCTAACCATATGATCTGCAAAAACATATGTTTAGCAGCTGTCACTTCTGACGGTCAAAATTTAGGTATTTACCTAAATGTTGACTGTCAGAAGTCAGCCGTAAGCTATCAGTCAGCACCAAAGAAGTCATGGGGCTACTGTAGCTTATTTCAGGTTTTGCTATTGCCGATTTGTAAATCTTTGTTTAGTAAGAGCGGAAAGATAGTTAAAAACTAAAGTACATGATATAATTTCACATCAGGAGAGCTTTGGTTCTTAGTAATATATGACATAGCTCTACTTTGCTATAGGTCTACTATTCAATGGTGCCAAAGTAATATAAAGTATACAATCATAAAATGTTAATATTCCTAACCAAGCTAGATTTTATTGGCATTTTAAAGGTTAAGAAATAAGTTAGTTTGGTGTATTAACTTGTAGTCATGGGTGGAGGGAGGTTATAGGGTTCAACTCTTACCTCCCTCCGGAAATTTTACGAAGTTTTAACTCATAGAAGCACTCACTTTCAAAAATATGCGAGGGAAGAACCACTTCAAATAGACTCTAGAGGCGTTTAATTTTCAGAAAATTTCCAGACAAACATAAATCTAAAATTCTTTTAGAGGCATACCATTTTTTTATAATAAAATTGAGGACTACTCCAATTAACTTATAAAAACATTCTATTCTCAAAAATATGTTGGTGGAAGACCACTTTCAATAACTTACAAAAAAGCCTAGTAAAAAAAAATCAGCCGAGGGCCATTCAAAATAGTTTCTAAGGGCATTAAATTTGACAAATTTGCTGGTGAAAGACCTCTGTAAATAGCCTTTAGAGACATTTGATTTTCAAAACAAATTCTGGTTAAGGACCATTTAAAATATATTCTAGGTACTGGTAATCTAGTTCATAAAAAAAATTCTGGTAGCACTTCTTAAAATAACTTTTAAAAGCATCAAAATTTTCCAAAATTTGCCGAAGGAGGACTACTACAAACAACTTTTCTTTGGATGAATCACTATTATAAGTAGCTGCTAAAAAAGAGTATAATTTTCAAAAATTCTTTAATTATGGACACCTACAAATAGCTTATAGGAGCATTCAATTTGCTAATATTAATTGGGGGAGAGGTGGTTATAAAGTAAAAACAAACAAACAAACAAACAAAAAAAACACCTTATTTGTCTCTTGCGCATCCCCCCTTCTTGCAAAATAAAGTTCCACTTCTACTGTATAAAATAACAATGCCCTTATTTTCTATGGTTTAATAGTAACGCTTAACATGATGTCATAAGCCCACGGTTTTGAACCCACCCCTCTCCTCCCATATTAAACTCTCCCTATGCCCAGGCTTGTAGTTTTGAAATATGAACGCAGAACGAAATATTTCGATTTAGTATAGGCTAGCACATTTTCAAGTGTTTATTTTGAGTTGGACAGAGATTAGATACTTTTAACAATATAAGGTGTTGAACCAACATACCTCTGCCTTACAACCTGTAAGAATTTCAAAATTTTGCCACATCATGACATAACGTTTTTTCACCAGCGCCATCAACGTCTAAAAATTAATGCATTGCCTTTTACCTACACTTTACAAATCTTTGATATTTACTGATCAGTAGCGCACTCTACGTGAAGTCAAGCAATAATAGGTATATTAGAAATAGCTTCGGAGCGTTTAAAAGTTTCACCTCTAGTTTGAAGTTTCGTTATCTGTATTTAAAGGTGTATGCACATTTTAACCGCCGATATTTACAGATTTTGCATGTGTTTGGTTCAAATATGGATAATTCAGTTAAAAGTAAGCATTAAAAACTATGAATATTTATAGATATACTTGTCAGTTTATATTGTCTTATGAGAGTTTGATTTTATCTCTAAAAAATTATTTACAAATTCTGTCAGTGTGTCATCTGTCAAGTATTAGAATTGGTCAAAATTGGTTCACATGGTGATATTGATATCTTGATTATTTTTCAAGGGTGTCCTGAAATATGACAACTTTTTTTTTTATTAAAGTTTAATCCAATTCCGCTATGCTCATGACGGTTTTCAACAGCGGTTGAAATCAACATGCGAAGAAAATTAAACTTGTTTTTCTACTTATTCATAGCACCGCGTCTTACTACCCGTTAGGTTTGTACCCATATGTAGGTACTAATTACGCTAATTATTATTATTATTAGCACCTCGTCTTACTACCCGTTCGGGTTATACGCACTTACGCTAATGTGTAATGGTAGGGTGATTGTGAGATGAAATGGAGGACCTACAGTTTAACGTGGAATCCGAACCACGGTGGAGGCCTGGCATTCCCCGCATTCACAAGATGTCTTGTCAGTGGTGAAGGAAGGGTTTGGTGATCAGACAAATCCGTGCTGGGACCGAGGATTGAACCCCGGCCGCCAGCACAGAAGTCTGACACCTTACCCCTAGACCGCCAGGTCACCTGTAATTACGCTAATGATGTTTAGGATTTTGTAAGGCTATAGTTTTAGAATGTGTACTCGCACTTGCTTTGAGGGAGAGTGGAAAACTATTTTGGAAAAGTACCTTCTGTATATCTATCAGAGATTCAAACCTGGTTCTCCCCATCATCACCAGTCTAGTCTACTGCGAGGTAGTGTCATAGACCATGCAGCCACCGAAGTAGGTTTGTGTTTCTACTTAGGCTTAATAAATATTTTATTAATTCTGGCCAAAAGGAGTTTTGATTTAAAAACTGCAAAAACACTGCCCTTAAATTGTGTTCCCTTCGTACTAGTACTCACGTTAAGCTACATATTCATACACAAAAACATGTGCTTTATTTTTCTTTAAATAAAACATGCTCAAACAATTATTGAACTTTATTATTTTTATTATTAGCACCGTGTCTTATGCCAGGATCACGATCAACTTAACATAACTTAACATAAAGGACCTCATGTGTTTAAATGGAAGCGATCACGATACACTTAACTTAACGTTGACTTGCAGTTAACTTAACGTAAGAGATGTCTTGGGAGGTCTTTTACTTTACTCTACGTTACTTGAAGGGTATCACGTGATATAGCCAGCCAACCACTATGTGAGTGACATCAACAGGGCTATTTAGTAATTCATTTGTTGGTATTATGACCAATGTTTACTCTTTAGCGTAAGTTCTAGTGATCAGACATTGAAACAAAATAATTAAACTAAAATAGGGGACTAAATTTATCAAAAAAATTTTAATAATAGATATTTATTACATTGATTGAAAACTGTAAAAATTCACAGATCATCACTGTACAACTAGTACAAATCACAGATAATACTCGAGAATGAAGATGTTTGGCTCAAGTTGTTACGTGACTCATGATCATACATCTGTTTTTAGTTAAGTTAACTTTAAGTGGACGTTACGTTAAGTTAAAGTTGATCGTGATCCCGGCATTACTACCCGTTCGGGTTATACACACAGTAATGTGTAATGGTAGGGTGATTGTGAAATGAAATGGAGGCCCTACAGTTTAACGTGGAATCCGAGCCATGGTGGAGGCTTGGCATTCCACACATTCACAAGTTGTGATTAATACATGTCTTGTCAGAGTTGAAGGAAGGGTTTGGTTATTGAACATTGAAAGAGAAGTTAGCCTAATTCATATTTATAATAAAACAATTTAAGTTAGGGATTGATATATTCAACCTCTTTTTTTTCCCATACCAATTGAATGAATAACAGCCATTACTCTTAAACTGCACAAGGTTTCACTCATGAATACAATTCACCAATTAGTTCTCACAATTGGGTCCTGCCTAGTTTAATATGAATTTACATGTTAATAAGAGCAGAGCAGAAATGTAAAAGTTGGTATTTAATCAACCAATGAGTTCTAAACCAATCAAAGATTTCAGATTCATCAGTGTTGTTTGCTCAGCACAACTTGAAATAGGTTAACTTAACTTTCCCCTTTTCTGCGACATATCATCTTGTGAGACCCAATAAAATTTCAAAACCAACCAACGCAATCAGTGCACAAATACCTAAGCCAACCATTATAATCAGTGTGCATGCACCTTTAAAGGTATATACTAACATACAACTACATCCACATTTGTGAAATGATTTGAAATATAACTTGTTAAAAAAGTGTTTGTATCATTAACATTCTTTTTTGATTTGTTTCATGGCAAAACAAAGATTATAAAACATCCATTGTAATATTAATCTTAAATATATGTTTTTCCACTAATAAAATAGGTCTATGTCATTATCAGCTATTTATATAGGCTAATCAAAGACTGATAAAACTAAATACATTTCTTCTAGCTTGTGAATTGCTGCACCACTCAAGCAGATTCTGCTATATATGTTCGACTGACATGTGAATAAAAACTTTGTTCAGACAAAACTTTTCAAACCCCCACAACCATTTATTTTAGAGGATTATTGGTGTATGGACTTCCAACATACTAATTTTGTAGCCAAAAAAACTGAACTTTAAATATATCTGCTATACATAAAAAGTAGGCTGGACTTTATTTTTTTATTATTTTTATCTAAGTGTTCTATGGATTGCTCAGATCATACACATACATGATAATTACTCCAATGAGATACCATTTAGGAAAAACCATTCAGGGTCATTCCATGTTAAATCAACAAATGGGCTTTGCCACATCATTTTTTATTTTGAATAAATTTGGTAGGTGATTTGTACCAATCATTTAGACTCCGAAACAATTTTTTATATATTTAAAAAAAATACTCCTTGAGATATAGGCTATTTTTTACACCACGAACAAGCAAAAAATGCCATTTCAGGGTTATTTTCTAAAATCTGCATTAAGTTTATTTGAACTAGCAGGGATGGCAGCTAGGACTCATTTTAAAGCTTAAAGAATGAACTTTTTTTTAGTTTAGACGAAATTAGATATGAGTTAAGGCCAAGCATGGTTTTTTAAGCTTAAATTTTCATTTTTTAAACCAATTTCTTGGAATTTGTGCTTAAAAAATATAATGAAGGATTTATAGTAACAGGCGAATATTTTTTTCTGTTACACTTATGTATGAGTAGTATGTGCAGAAAAAAAAATTGAACTGTTACTGATAGTCCTTCAACCTAAAATAATTGCTAGAATTTGGAAAATTTTCAAAAAATTGCTTTTTCAGAGCCTAAAAAAGTAATGTGGGACATGTGTTAAAAATTTGAAAGTGCCAGGATAGAAAGCCTCTATAGTGTACTTTAAAACAAAAAATATTTAATCTTGTTACTTCAAGGGATTCAGGCGCCACAATCCTTTGAAGTAACAACAAAACAACGCTCAATAACTATTGAAAACTGGGCTAAGCAGAAGGGATAATTTCCAATAGGCCTAATATTTAGTTAAAAAGTATAAATAGTTAATTAAAATCCTGTGTTGAAAAATTACATTACATAGGTAACATACAGTAGCCCCATGACTTCTTTGGTGCTGGCTGACAGCTCACAGCTGACTTCTGACAGTCAACATTTAGGTATATACCTAAATTTTGACTGTCAGACGTGACAGCTGCTAATTACATATTTTTCCAGATCATTTGGTTCGGCGTAGGGATACAAAATTTGATCTGGTAACTTTTCAAAGCCATCAGCTGTCAGTCAGCACCAAAGAAGCCATGGGGCTACTGTACATAAAATATATAAATAATAGTAGTATATTATTTATTATAAAAAGTTTAAATTTGATAGGCTATGTTTTAATAACAATAAATCTAGGTATTATTGTTTATAGACCCATCTTTTTAAATACTTTTTTTGGGGTTTTAGGGATGTTACAAATTATGTGACGTATAATATATTAAAAGTATTGATTAAACTGTAGAATAGCATCTACCCTACAAGCTTGTCTGGACAAGCAGTTTTCACAGACAGTGTGGCTATTGGTTCAAAACATGTTTCAACAGGCATAGCTCCACTTGCTCTGTTCAGTTGCTGGGTTGACTCAGACCATGTAGGTTGTGTGTTGTAGTGTAGTCTCTTCAGCAGTGTGTTTTTGATTTCGTTTTCATTTAGTGCTCAATAAAAAGTTGTGAAAAACTGTTTATAAATGTAGTTTAAGCTTAAAATGTTTGATTTTATGCTAGTGAAATTATCATTATTATGATGGAGTGTTCTTGTTTTTTTGGCATCTCCACAAGAGGGATATGTCATAAATTATCTTACTATAGGTTCTCAGTACTACATAATATTTCTGAGTTCACCGAAGAAGTAAAAACATTATTTTCAATGCAAACCGGTTTTACTGAAATAAAAAATGTTTGCACTTTTCATAAAGCTGAGTTTTTATACAGATACTTTCTTATTTATGGCAAGTCTTGCTCAGACCCCAACAATGTTCACTCAAAACCTGTTAAAAAATCTCTCCGGAAAATATCAATGACACTTTCAACCGGCAATCCTGATCTGACTTTAATTTCTGGGAAAGCATTGTGCACAAAATTCAAAACCCAAAAGAGACCACAGATAGTGATAATGAAAATGAAAATGAATTTTTAGACATTTATGAACCTGAAACTGTCCTTGTTGAGTCAGTTAATGGAGCTTGTTCAGCACTTGGCATTTCTCCTGTCAAGGTTCAGAAGCTATCAGTTGAAGCCAGATCCTCAGTGATAAAGAAGAAAGTTACAAAAATAGCTTTATCTGTATCAGAAAAGTTAAACAAGTCTTTTGAGTTGAACATTTTGACCGATGAGCGTTTTTCAAATAAAACACATGTTAATCTAGATAGTGAGTATGAGCAATTAATTGACAAGCTTAACGACAAAATGAAAATTGCTTCTTCTACTCAAGAAAAAATTAACATTTTGAGTTTATTTCCTAGCAGATGGAGTATTGCTAAAGTTCAGAGTGAGTTTAATTACAGCCAATACCTAGTTCGCCAGTCAAGAAGTTTGGTAAAAAAGAATGGGATTTTGCCGCAAATTGGGAAGAATCTGACTAAAAATAAACTTGATGAAGCTTCAATGAAAACTATACAAGATTTCTATGAAAATGATGAGTATAGTAGAATGATGCCAGGTAAAAAGGATTGTGTGTCTGTTAGAGTACCTGATGAAACGAAGGGTAACATTCAAAAACAATTAATTTTATGTAATCTTAAGGAGCTTTACACACGTTTAAAAAAAGTACCCAAACATGAAAATGATGAGGATTGGTGGTTGGGTGAGGTTCTTGAAATAAAAGTTCATGATACTGAAGAAGAATATTGAATACACTTTTTCTATCCTCATGGTCCTGGCACATCTTTCAAAAAATCAACCAGTGACTACAACACATGGGTCCAAAAAAATAATATTCTGTGTATTCTCACACCCTGTGAGTTGTTCTTGGCAGCTACTGGAAGAAGTCATAATATCACACCACAGATGAATGAGCACCTGTCGACTCTTCTTAATGAGAAAAAGACGGCAACGCAATAAACTTAAAATGCTAGGTGTGCCTTAAAAGGTAAGCTTTGTTTTTAGATTGAATTATGTTTTTGTAATTCATTAATTCTGTCAAATTTGAATTTTGCCAAAAAATTATAGGCCTACTGTAATTTTCAGCAAAAATATGTCTATGCCTGCTTAGCCCAGTTTTCAATAGTGATCGAGTGTTGTTTTATTGTTACTTCAAAGGATTGTGGCATCTGAACCCCTTTAAGTAACAAGATGAAATATTTTTTGTTTTAAAGTACTCTACAGGGGCTTTCTATCCTGGCAATTTCAAATTTTTAACACATGTCCCACATGACTTTTTAAGGCTCTGAAAAAGCATTTTTTTTTAAAATTTCCAGATTCTAGCAATTTTTTTAGGTTGAAGGACTATCAGTAACAGTTCAATTTTTTTTCTGCACATACTACTCATACATAAGTGTAACAGGAAAAAATATTGGCCTGTTAATATAAATCCTTCATTATATTTTTCAAGCCCAAATTCCGAATAAATCCATTTAAAAAATGAAAATTTAAGCCTAAAAACTATGCTTAGCATTAACTCAAATCTAATTTCGTCTAAACTAAAAAAAGTTCATTCTTCAAGCTTTCAAATGAGCTCTAGCTGTCATCCCTGCTAGTTCAAATAAACTTAATGCAGATTTTAGAAAATAACTCTAAAATGACACTTTTTGCCCGTTCGTGATGTAAAAAATAGCCTATATCTCAAGGAGTATTTAAAAAAAAAATATAACAAAAATTGTTTTGAAGTCTAAAAGATTGGTGCAAATCTCCTAACAAATTTCATCAAAATCAAAAATGGTGTGGCAAAATTTTTACTAAAATTTGTTGATTTAGCATGGAATGATCCGTCAGTAAACCCAACCACGATTTGAACCTCAATCTCGGTCATCAGCAGGTCAGTCAAATACGAGTGTGACGCCTTTGACCATTCAACCACGGAAGCAGGTGCTAGACTTAAATGTGTTTAAAAGTATAAAACAATTAATATGAGATAATAAATAACAATAAATTTAAAACATTTAAATTCATAAATGAAGAAATTAAATTTAAATTCGGCACATGGAAAACCAATTAGCTTAAAATAACCTGCCTCAGTGGCCACATGGTCCTAAGGCGTCACTCTCGTGTTAGACTGAACTGCCAATTACTTAGAGTAGTTTTTCCAAAATGGCTTTCCATTCTCCCCCATGCAAATGTGAGTACACTTCCTCTATATGTTCAATATTACTCATCCATAACTCGTTAGTGTAATTAGTACATATGTGTATAACCCTAATAGGTTGTAAGACACTGCTAAAAAAAGTTTAAAATACAAAATAACAATAAACATAGGGACTAACTCCATTAGAATAAAATATGAAAAGTATTGAATCTATAGTGACAAACATTTGTTTCATTGATGAAACTATTACTTAAGTGTACATAATTAAAATGGCTATCAAAACTCATAAAAAATCATTTGTAGGTACCATATTTTTAGAATTAATGATACATTGATATTTGTGTTAAATAAAACCAAATTAAATATTTTGCTAAATTGACTAAATACTAAGCCTACTTGACCTTTTAAATCCCCCTTTAAAAGCTTTCAAATGAAAGTTTTCTCAGCTTTCTAGGATTTAAGGGCCACACTTAACACTGGCCAAGGCCAGTGTCTACAACATGAAATTTGAGATTTTTAGTGGCTTTTGAGAGATTTTAACTAAAAATATTTGTCTGATAAGCCTGCACATAATTCTCTGCTAAACCAAAGTCACACACTCAAATCATTTATATATCTGAATTTTCATATTAATATAATGGTGATCAGACAAACATGGTTCATCTCACACACTTGATTCAACACTTGTCCAGTTGCTCAGCTTTTTACAAGCAGGCCTTGCATCTCAACATTTAAATCACTTAGATTGAAATATATTTTTGGGCTTATTGGTATACCTTTATGTTTTTATACCTTTACCATCTGAATTTAAGAGAGGCATAGATGCATACCTATCAATACACCAATAAATTGGTAAATGACATGATACCCCTATTCACTACATTCAACCCTATATCTAGATTCTTATAATTTTTTTGGGTGCTATACCATACTGTGCCATCTGCTACCCTTTGGCTGGAGATACTTTAATGTGCACAAATGTGACACCTACCATACCATACCATACCATATCCTGATGATATAATAATAATAATAATATTTAGCACCGTGTCTTACTACCCGTTCGGGTTAAATGCTTTAAATACTAATTACTCTATTGGATTAGGAATTGGGAAGGTTTAACTAGAGGAAGTGAACCCGCATTTGCGTGGAGGGAGAGTGGAAAACCATTTAGGAAAAACCACCCCCAGTTCACCCGACCGAGATTTGAACCTCGATCTCCCCGTCCTCAGCAGTTGAGCTCAACACGACAAGCGCGTTAGCCAACTATGCCACTGAGGCGGGTCTGATGATATAATTCTTTTACTATACAATTTCAATATATACTGGCTCAGCCTGTGTGTTTATAGTGTGGGTATTGCTAGCCAAGATCAAGACTGACTGACATGAGCGAGAGAAAACCTATCGCACCTCTTTCTTACTTAGCAGTCTGGTATCCTCTAAGCGACTCAAATGTGATGGCGTGAAGCCTTGAGCGAAGTTGCGCGAAGTTTGACACTAGCACCTTAGTTTTTCATCATGACTGCCAGATGCCTACGGCACAATACATCTTATTTAATTTGACTATCTACAACTTAACCCAATTAGGACATCAGATGATGGGTACCTATAAAACTTAAGGGAGTACACAGACATTACAGTTTTGGGAGAGTATGGAAATACTGCTCTAGAAGTGGTTAAGAACCCCACTATTAGCCGCTTTAGTGGCCGCATGGTCTAAGGCGTTGCTCTCACAGTAGACTAGACTGACTATTTTTTAACTCTCCTTCCACACAAATGTGGGCACACTTATATAAATGTAACCTTCCTCACACATAAACCACTAGCGTAATTATTATATATGATAAGCGTGTAACCTGAATGAGTAGTAAGATGCAGCGCTAAAAAAACCACACTCTAAATATACCTAGCTGGGATTTGAAATTAATCCCAAAGACCTGAGGCTCTCACTCCTTTACACTTTATTATTGAATATTTTACTTGTATATTACTGACAAGTCCTCAACTTACATGGATTTAAGTTAGATTTATTCATAGATGCAAGATTGCGGTACTTTGACTAGCAACGCCATCTATCAAGCATCATTTATATTATAATAAATGGTGTTCTTAGTAAGTTGATTCACAGATGATGTAATTACATTTTTTTATGTATGTCCTAGCTAAAGCAGAAGTCATTTTCTCAAATATTTATTTTCACAAGCAGAACCCGTTTAGTTTTAGTTATCCTTTTAGACAAATATATATACCAAAACTACATTATATTTAAGTAGGCTACCATTCATAACATAATCAGGTTTTCAACTTGCATGGGAACCTTTGGGACGAATTACTTTAACTGCATAGTTCAAGGACTCATTATGGATTGAAATTTTGGTACATCCACAGTACTACTAATTTTTGTTAAGTTTATTTCTCTAAGTTCAGATAATTTGGAGGCAAAACATTCTTTGTTTTGGCTTAATAACTCTTTGACAACTCACCCACATCTTGGTCACAACAATTTTCATGAGCACATCCTGAATTTATATGACTCTTTATTGTAACGAGTTACAAGTTGACGTTATATCAAATGGGTCAACACTCACCGACACCCGTGATGAGCTACAACACGAACTCCAACACCATAGCATGAGCTCTGACCTCCACTCTCCAACTGGCACAACTGACTGAGTGGAGCCTTCAACCGACTGTCTGCTTGGGACTCGATCTGCGGCCGGCCGGAAACGATTGAGGTTCCACGCGGCCAGATGAAGCTATAACTTCCGCCGCTAGGACAACCTGGAATATTCTAGGTGCTGCCAGACGCATTCTTTGCTGTTATGTTTGTTCTATCGCCTTACCCCCTTCTTCCCCTGCTCCGTCTCTCTGTGGATACAATAATGTATATATAGTGATCGCGATTTTGAATAGTCGCTTATTATACACCACCGACTGAGCTTGGTGAGGACGGCGACTTGAGGCCGTGATTTATTTAATATTCAAAATTGCATTTTCGGTATATTAGGGGACATCTTGTCTAAATTATGGTTTGGGGCTTATAAATATTTAAAACCTAGAATTATGAAATGTTGCGCGCCGGTCAATGTGAATGCGCTTGCATTCTCTCTCTTTGTACGAGGTTTAATTCATTCTAATTGTACTATTTCGTTTTGTTATGCATACATAATGTATATTTCATTTCATTTATATACTTTCGGTCACGCCTTGGCGTACTCTCGGGCTTACTGCCCGTCCTTTCTAGTTTGCGTATTTAGTGTTGTTAGTTTTATTTATTAAAGAACAATAAACAATTAAAGAATAAAGAGCACATGCTCGCCACTCGAGATATACACCGGAACTAAC
>CABEEJ010001561.1:0-21200 GCA_901482245.1 Timema douglasi
CTCCACCGTGGTTCGGATTCCACGTTAAACTGTAGGTCCTCCATTTCATCTCACAATCACCCTACCATACACATTAGCGTAAGTGCTTATAACCCGAACGGGTAGTAAGACGTGGTGCTAATAATAATAATAATAATATATTATGGTTTACTGATGTAAGGAAGGTGCAATAACAAGTTAAAACCTCAAGTATAAAGAACATTATTTAGTATTTATAATATAAAAGAAAGTGTATATATTTCTTTTAAATAACTAAAGTGCACTTAAAAATACAAACGTAGATTTTTTTTAGCACTGCTTCTTACTACCCGTCAGGTTAGAACTTTATGAATAATTACACTAATAGCTTAAGGAACTATAGATATTATATTTATAGGAAGTGTAGCCACATTTGCGTTGAGAGAAATAGAGAGACAGAGAGAAGAAAACCACCCCCAGTACATCTGACCGAGATTTGAACCTCAAACTTCCCGTCGTCGGCAGTCTAGTCTACTGCGATATTAGCGCGTTAGATTACGTGACCACCGAAGCGGATGAACCTTAAAAAATTTAATACATAACGAGATGTATATAACTTGATCGAAACAGATTAATTTTAAACATTCTATATTACTCAACTCGTCGTTTGATGCGTAATAAATACCATCTGTATTTTTAAACTCATAGAGCATAGATGATGCTATTAAAACGCAAATACATACTTTTTAGACATAAGTCTAGGCCACAGACGCACACCTGTGATAAATAATTAGTGGTTGCAGCTCTAAACGCACTACCATGTTTCATTATCGCTCGAATAAGGGGCAAGGTTCTTTAAAATATCAAGGGATTCAATCCCATCTATTTTGTCGAGTGGGTTTGGGAGAAAATTACAGAGTAAGAGATAAAACACTACAGTGAATATTTTCCCATGCAAACTATCCAGCTATTTAAAGTCTAGCTTATATAACACTAGCAAATATTCAAAATTCAGCCGGGGATGTTCTACGTCCTAAGAGTGTCACGTGATCGTAGATATTACAGCATTTAAAACCTGGAGCTTAATAAAATGAATGCATGAAGCAGCGTTCAAGTCATGATTGTTACAACAGTGAGAAAAACATGCTATCAATGAGAAGGCATACTTTCTTATATCTGGTAATACTGGCGAAAGAATTATTTCAAAAGTGTTCAGGGAAGTGTCTCCCAATTTATTTTGGTGTAGAAGGAGGTGGTGGATGGTTACAGTGCTATTTATTATGTAAAACACTCCCAAGGGTATCAATTTTAAACAAAATCGTTTAAGTTAATTTCGAAAAAACCTTGAATTTTCAAATATCAGTAATTCATTAATTACTTTTGATACTAGAGTCAGAGTTAAAATAACTATTTGTCCTTAAGGAATAAATAAATCAAATCTAAATATCAAGTTTAAAGGAAATCCATGGGAACATTTTGGCGGGTACAAACACACGCCATTGAAAGTTTCACTTTCTTGAGTTCAAGGGAACAGAAATTAAGGGATCTATCATATTTTTTGGGTTGAATATTTTCACGATTACAAAACGAAAATAAAATAACACAATGATTTTGAAGAAGCGTGCCAAAATGTAAAAGGTAGAAACTGTTATTATATGGGTATAAGGAACTGATGGTCGGCTATGTCTCCGTATGGCGCTATGAAATTTTAAAAATTTGAATGAAGCATGAAGGCTGGGCAACCATTCTAAGTCACTCGGTGGGTTGGGAGGAAGAAGGCGTTCGTTTGGCCACCACAGTCGCCCGACCTACAGTAGCCCCATGGCTTCTTTGGTGCTGACTGACAGCTCACAGTTGACAGCTAAAAGCTTTGAAAAGTTACCAGACCAAATTATGTATCCTTACGCCGAACCATATGCTCTGCAAAAACATGTGTTTAGCAGCTGTCACTTCTGATGTTCAAAATTTAGGTATTATACCTAAATGTTGACTGTCGTAAGTCAGCTGAGAGCTGTCAGTCAGCACCAAAAAAGCCACGGGGCTACTGTATAATTGCCTCCTTTCAATTTTTACCTTTAGGACCCCATCGACACCCTTATTTACGAAACCCAAATGGACACGCAGAATGATCCTTGTTGCCTGAGAAATCATTCAACGAGAGATGCGACAGAATCTTCCTCACCACCGTCAAGTTTGCAATGGGGTTGGTGGGCGAAAATTTGAGCAATTACTGTGATGTGTAAAATGTTCTGTAATTTATTTTATTTCATATTTTATTTCTTCGAGGTAATTACCGTGCACTTTCTGAACTGACAGATTATATCAGCACAAGAGAATGTCTATGAGCGAAAGTGAAAAGGTCTACCAATTTTGCCGGGAAAGGTATTTACCCATACCTTCCAGGGTTCTTTTACATGCCCCAATCAACATGGGACCGACGGCTTTACTTCCCCTCCGAAGGACGTTGTGCTACTGATTTTTATCGCCCAAGAATAATCCATCGTCCCTGTTGGGTTTGAACCCACCAACACGGGTCCTGAGGTGAGCAATTTACCTCAAGGCCACCGAGGTCGATAGTGATATATTAAAACGTCATCAATGTTGACCATAAAACATATTTTGTATGTTTTTAAATGTCCTTTATACAAAATGTGGACTGTACCTGTTCACACCACATACATCACACAACGCTCATGTTTTTAGGAATTACGAAGGCTACATTTAGAGGAAGTGTATCTGCATTCACGTGAAGGGAGAGTGGAAAATCATTTTGGAGCAATCACCTTCAGTACACCCGACCGAGGTTCGAACCTTGATCCCCCCTTCATCGGCAGTCTAGTCTGACGCGAGAGTAGCGCGTTAGATGATGCGGCCACATGGACCAAAGCAGAAATAGTGTTTATAACAAGTCGTATTTCCCATCGTAGCCACGCAGCAGCTGACACGCAAGGTCATTATTTGTAAACAGCTGATTAGGGGCAAGAAGTCACGCGTTTCTATTTTGTATTTTGGCCTTTCATGGTCGAACGATGACACTTAGAATGGAGCTGTTTATATATTTGGAATGTGTGTGAATACCGTTATCATTCACACAGGCCGAATATTTTCGAAGTTCAAGGACGTTACCTACCTGTAACGCCACGAACGGTTAAGATAGGATATTCCATGTTAATGAATTTACGTTTTATTCAGTGAGTTTTAAAGATATGACCTTAAAACAAAAACCGTAATTTCTTAAATAATTCTAAAAATAGACTTACAGTGTCACAAAATTATTGTTTTTATCTTTAAGTGGTTTTTGATGTAAAATAATTTTTTATAAATCCTATACAACTTAGGCTATTTGGTTTTGTCATGAAAATTGACAATATGAGTCTTCCTGAAAGGATGTAGATTTTTTAAAAAAAGGTAACATATGTCTATCTAGAATAGGAAACAAGAAAAATGTAATTTTAAACAAGCAAGTAAATAATGTCAAGGTTCAAATAGTATAGTGAGTGTGTAAACTCGTCAGAGAAAGAGCTTAGGTATAAGCAATAGATTAACAAGAGGTCTTACAAGGAGACCTGCTTATTTTCTGCCCTTTCTTTCTATTTGGTGCATTGGCGTATAAGTGTAATAGCGCTTCGGCTGCTTAGGTGTGTCAATTTAAGAGTCAATCCTCTTCATAAAATAGCTTCGAAATTTCCAAGTTGGCAACGTCGTAGAGATAAAATTTTAAATAATAATATTCAACGTTTAAAAAAAAATATTACTTTTAATGTTACGAATTTGTATTAATTGAATATAAAAAAGATAAAAGCTAATCATTGTGTCTACTTGATTCAAACTTATCAGTTATTACTAAACATATAATCCACCTACTGTTTTGCCTCTAAACAGCTGACAGCAAGCAATCGATGTTGACCAATGTTGACCTCACATGCAGAAGCCAAATATAATTCCGTCCTTTTCATTGTCTTACTTTTTATTAATTCATAACAAATACAGTACAGTACAATTTAGGCGAGAAGGAACTTTTTTGACTGTTATATAATATACTAAAACCGCTTTTATATATTAAACCATGTAATCTATAACAATCAATTATTATAACTACTATCAATATCTATAAAACAACACTAATAATATAATAAAGTATTATCACCGATGACAAAAAAGTTATATTTTATAAGAAGCACCTACTATAAAAAGTGGAATGTCCAATCCAATCACTTTGTTGATTACAATCAACCCTAAAAAAATATTTGGCCTTTTATTCTCTTCCTAGAAACTTCTCTAGCAAAAACCATTGTGCAAATGATAACAAGTTTTGGTTAAATTAGTGTTCCTCTGTGGAGTTTTCTCGACTTTGTTGGGAAAGTTAACCACAATTTCCTCTTGTTTAAATCCCACCAAACGAACATTGATGTCCTACACGTTTTCCTCTTAATTTTTTCACAATAATTTTCCTGCGTTATAGTACGAGAATTTGATAATTTGTTAGTACTCGTAGTGGTGACCAAGCAGCTTGAGGCGTTACATTCGCATCGAAAAAAGTCTTTGCGAATTAGTACGGGGTTCGAATCACGTCTGGTTGTTATTGGGTTACGGTGTCTGCGTGTTTCGTTCCCTGTGTTTACCCTTCGTATTGTCTTCACGGTAATGCGGGTGCATTTTATCACAGCTACCATCCTCATACCTACTCCCCTTAAAGCCTCACACGATCTGAGGCATAAGTCTTGCCCTTTACTGGATTCACCGATGTCTGGAAGTTCAAGCTTAAAATTTCGGCTGGGTGCACTATAAAGTAGTTTTTCTCATCACCTTACCATTTTAATGTAGATGCATTTCCTTCAAATTAGTTACCTCTTAAATTGTGTTTTAATAGAATTGGTGTTAAACGTATTCATTTAAAGAAATACCCTTAATTTAAGTCGTTAACTAATCTTGTGTTAAAAATAATAGAAGTGACGATTATATTATTATTTATCTTAGTGATTTAATGACGTTGATGATTAGGCTTATGGTATAAAGAAACGTCTAGAAAATACATAGTTTTTTTCGGTCAACATTGATACCAATTTACCATATTAATAGTATTATTTTATAAGTATTAATTTCATTTATCAAAAGTGACAGTCGCATATCAAACGACTTCGGGAGTTAATTTATGGAAATTGTTTTAGTAATTACTTAAACAAAACAAAACTTTCCTATTTAAATCGGACTCTAACTAAGTATCCTATTGGAAGGCATGTTTGTATTAAACTAATGAACGACAGTGTTCCTTGCATGGATAAGTTAACATGACCTCAATATTAAAGGCTTGAGTTCAAACCCACTCGCCTCTAACAGGAATGGCTTTTCTTATAGATCTTCCATTTACATGAATTCTAGCGTATAGCCCGATTAGTAAGACGCGGTGCAGGGGCGTAACACCCAGGTCCACAGGGCCTGCGACGTGGGGGACCCCAATGGTTTAAGGGAACTTTAAATTACTATAAACTTGGTGGAAATAATTGTAATCAAATAACTTATGTCCTGATTATACTTATATCCTGATTATTGACAATTTAGATAGTTGAATATGTTTATCACAAAGTGTTGTAAATTATAATCGAGCTATAGCATTATTTCGATTATTTTATTAGATTTTAAATGGTGCATTTTTTTAAAAATCTTCATACAATCAAGCTGATCGACCGATGACGCTCCCAAACCAAAATCGAGGCTAAAACCAGGTGTTACATGATTGGGAAAAGGGAGTCTGAAAATAAATCATGCAGAGGGGAGGAGGGGCTGTGCCAAGCTTAATCTGTAACGTTACTGACGTGGTGCTAAGTGTTATTATTATTATTATTACTTATTAGCACCGCGTCTTACTACCCATCCGGGATCTACGCACTTACGCTAATGTGTAATGGTAGGGTGATTATGGGATGAAATGGAGGACCTACAGTTTAACGTGGAATCCGAACCACGGTGGAGGCCTGGCATTCCCCACATTCACAAGATGTGATTAATACACGTCATGTCAGAGGTGAAGGAAGGGTTTGGCAATAAGGTAAATCTTTGCCGCGATCGAGGATTGAACCCTGGACCCCCAACACAGAAGTTTAACACCTTACCCCTAGACCGCCAGGTTACCAAAATTGAAGTTCCAATGCATAAATAATGAAGTTAACTTTTTTATGTGGCATTAATCAACTATCATATTATTAAGTTATTAATTTGGTAGTAAAGATTTTTTAAATTTTTTAAATTTAAAGTGAAATAAGGTTCTTTCTGTATGTGTGTTCTCCCCCCTCCCTCCACCTCACTCCACCTCAATAATTAAGAGCTAGCGACGCCTATGTCATTGTCCTCTTTCAAACTATAGTATAGTAGAACGAACAGTAGAAGTTTGTTACTAAAGTAACTAAAACTTTTTTTTTATATAGTCACACTTTAAGTCATGTGATCTGTAGCTGACAATTAATAAAGTAAAATTATATCAATGTTGGCCGCAGAGAAATATGTTTGAATATTTTCTACTGTTCTTCCAACCAAAATCAGGGTATATTTGTGTATCTAACACAATCTCACCAAGTGATAACGAACGGAGTCTGGTTTTGCTCCTTGCTGTACAGTTCCCACATTGCCGCCGCGGGCGATATTAACCCACACCGCAGTTATGGATGGCAGACAGCTTGGCTCCGTGAATTAGGCAGGGACTTCCCCAACAAACATCGGAACCACAGGAACTACATAATACACATCCTCCAATTTATATTAAGATTCTGGTAGTAAGGAGCATTTATTTTGACAATTACAATTAATATTATCTGCAGCTGTCACTTTTGATAGATATTATCAATACCTATAAAATAAAAAGGGCATATGAAGCTTCAAAATGTCGAAATAGAATACCAATTTTCTTTCGCTTCGACTTCGACACCCACAATAAGCTTCTAATCTTCAAAACCTTGCGAATGAAGAAGAACATTTTGTTATAGGCCTAGTATAATATTATGTATTTGGAGTATCTCATTAAATATGAACTATTTCAATTATAGTAACTTTTAGAACAGCTACTAAATAGCATTTTAACATTATTATTATTATTATTATTATGTGTTCTGTCTTACGACAGGTCCATTCCTTTTGTCAGTGAACTTTGACCGCCTAAGCACCCATTCCTCTGCCTCCTTCAAGTAATCTAGTATTTGAATCCTCCTCCTTTTAACATTATTATTTTTACTATTAGCACCACGTCTTACTACCCGTTCGGATTGTACGCACTTACGCTAATGTGTAATGGTAGGGTGATTGTGAGATGAAATGAAGGACCTACAGTTTAACGTGGAATCCGAACCACGGTGGAGGCCTGGCATTCCCCTCATTCACAAGATGTCTTATCAGAGGCCTTTTAACATTAACTAGTGATTAAATTACAATATCTATTACCTTCTCTGTGGTGTTTAGTTGTCAAACTTCCTTGCTACATATCCATGGGTCCCGGGTTCGACCCCAAGACTTCCTGTGAAGCAGTGGCTCCAACACGGGGTCAACTCAACCTATCGAAGACAAACAAGAAGCTACTTGAACGAATAAAAAAAAAAAAAACAGTTCCTGTCTAGAAAACTGAGGTTAACGGCAGGAGGTTTTGTTGTGCTGACTACATGACACCACCCGCACCCTCTATAGGCAGTAGTTTATATTAGCCAATAGACGATGGACGGTACAGCTTGATTTCAGGCTGTCATTATAGAGATTTTTTTAAATATAAAATTACATCTGTAATTCCATGCAATGGCGTAACTAGAGTGAGGCAGGTGGGGCACATTCCCTGGCTGCCAAATTTATTAACAATATTATCACCCGCCTTGGTGGTGTAGTTGGCTAACGCGCTAGTCGTGTTGAGCTCGACTGCTGAGGACTAGGAGATCGAGGTTCGAATCTCAGTCGAGTGAACGGGGTGGGGGTCCTAAATGGTTTCCTAAATGGTTTTCCACTCTCCCTACACGCAAATGCGGGTTCACTTCCTCTAATTCAACCTTCCCAATTCCTAATCCATTAGCAGTAATTAGTACTTAAAGCGTATAACCCGAACGGGTAGTAAGATGCGGTGCTAAATACTAATAGTAATAATATTATCAACAATATAAATATATTTTAACAGTAATTTTTTTTGTTTGTGTTCTACCTTATATTATATAACAAGTAACGAGTGTGAGTAGCAACATAATAGTTCAACCAGATTTCTTTTTTAAATTGAAAGCCGTTTTCAAGATACACCTTTTTACTATTTTCTCTGGGTGCCATAAATCACCATCTAATCTAGCTATACCCTGATTTTGGTTAGAAGAACAGTTTATAAAATTGACACACTTCAGTGGCCACGTGGTCTAACATATTATTATTATTAGCACCGCGTCTTACTACCCGTTCGGGCTGTACGCACTTACGCTAATGTGTAATGGTAGGGTGATTGTGAGATGAAATGGAGGACCTACAGTTTAACGTGGAATCCGAACCACGGTGGAGGCCTGGAATTCCCCACATTCACAAGTTGTGATTAATACACATCTTGTCAGAGGTGAAGGAAGGGTTTGGCAATCAGATAAATCTGTGCCGGGACAGAGGATTGAACCCCGGACCCCCAGCTCAGAAGTCCGACACCTTACCCCTAGACCACCAGGTCACCTCTCTAACGTATTACTCTCGCGGTAGACTAGACTTCCGATGACGGGCGAATTGCGGTTCGAATCTCAGCTGGGTGTAATGAGGGTGGTTTTTACAAAATGGTATTCCAATCTTCCTCCAAGCAAATGCGGGTGCAATTCACTAGTTCCTAAAACCATTAGCGTAATTAGTACACATAACGAATAAGTGACTTTGAAATAATATACTAAGTTATATTATGTTTTTTTCCAAACCTTTATCTTTAGTTTTCTTCTTTCACATCCATTACTGTTTCCAGGCTGTGGTCAGTTTTTTATTCAAACCATATTGTTCCACTACCGGCTCGCTAGTCCTGTCGTAGCTTCATATGCCTTATAATCTAACTTAAAACTAGGACAGGCACAACATCCAGTCCCCAGCCGTCAATTTATAAATGTGAAAGGGTAAACCCATATTTTCATCAATGATACATTTTCGGCTATGCTCAGCAATCGATCCCGGAACCCTTATCTCAGTAGACAGACACGCTACCGACTGAGCTAAGGTGTTGAACCTTATCTTTACCTATATATTATACTTAGAGGATAATTATTCAAAAATAGAAAGTAGTGCTATGTGGTGACAACTAAAATCTCATCTTCAAATTCGGCTTCAACTTTGATTTGTGTACCAGGGCGATAGTGCTGTCTGATTTATCAGTGACTGAAAGGAGAACTTCAAATACTGATCGGGTGTACTGAGGTGGCTTTCATTATTCCTCGCAAATGCAGTTACATTTCCTCCAAATACTACTTTCCACATCAATGTAAGTATGTGGATATTCTGAGTGGGTACAGTATACTTAACTGAAAAATTTATAAAAGGGAAACCTCAATTTCGACAAAATAGTTCATTATACAACCGTTCTGGTGATCGAAACTGATATACTCAGCTGTGTAGGCAGACGTATTATTGACTTGGCTAAAGTGTTAGACCATATGTGGAACAATTTTTGCATTAGTTTTTCCTCGTGCGAATTTATAATAAGTATACCCGCATTTGCGTGGCGGGAAAGTGTAAAACTATTTAAGAATGAAAAAAAAAACAGTTCATGGAACCGATATTCGAACCTTGATCTCCCCGTACTCAGCGGTCTAGCTCAACATGAAACTAACGCGTTAGCTAAATACGCCATTGAGGCTGGTGAGATAAATTAAATGTACACAAATGTTCGTGGTAGAAAGTCCAAAACCATTTCGTAATAAACACTACTTTTAGGACAATCTTCTCGATGTCATAAAAAAATATGGTTGAGATCTTAAAACAAAAATTTTGAGTTGTAGATTTGCACAAAAATCACAAAGCATATGAAATTACGTTGCGATATAGTAAAAACCAATGGTGACCTGGTGGTCTAGGGTTAAGGTGTCATATTTCTGTGCTGGGGGTGTGGGGTTCAATCCTCGGTCCCGGCACAAATTTATCTGATTGCCAAACCCTTCCCTTCACCTCTGACAAGACGTGTATTAATCACAACTTGTGAATGTGTGGAATGCCAGGCCTCCGCCGTGGTTCGGATCCCACGTTCTCTATTTCATCTCACACCTTACCTTTACACATTAGCGTAGGTGCGTATAAACCGAACGGGTAGTAAGACGCGGTGCTAATAATAATAATAATAATAATAATAATAATAATAATATAAAATTTCCATAAAAAGTTCCTTTTAGAAAATACAAACACTTTTGTGTAGCCGAAGTTGATAGCGTTGAATAAGTATTATTTTTTTTATAAGTTATAACAATATTTATAAAAAGTGATAGCGTCGCTAAAACCATTAGCGTCATTAGTATATAAGAGTGTAGCCCAAACGAGTAGTAAGACGCGGCGTTAAAAAAAAAAGAAACTTGATGGTTTTCTGCACGAGTAGGATTCGTTTGATAATATTGATAATTATAGAGCAGGGGTGCACAACTTGTGGTTGCAACCCTACTTAGGTATTATTATATTTATAAGATCCCATACCAAAATGGAGATAGTATAAATTATTATTATTATTATTATTATTATTATTATTATTATTATTAGCACCGCGTCTTACTAGCCGTTCGGGTTATACGCACTTACGCTAATGTGTAATGGTAGGGTGATTTTGATATGAAATGGAGGACTTACAGTTTAGCATGGGATCCGAACCACGGTGGAGGCCTGGCATTACACACATTCACAAGTTGTGATTAATACACGTCTTGTTATAGATGAAGGAAGGGTGTGGTAATCAGATAAATCTCTACTGGGGCCAAGGATTGAACCCTGGACCCCCAGCACCAAAGTCTGATACCTTACCCCTAAACCACCAGATCATCTGATAATATAAATGTTTTACTCCTACTGACATAAGGTCTTCTCTTATACCTAGCATTTACGGTACATTCTGGTTTCCCGATAAATGATTCTAAGGCTGTCAAATGTTTATAGACAAAGTAATTTTTTTGCACATAACATTTGTTTACAGGATTAAAAAGGCTGCATCTTACCTTACAGAGGTTTTACATATCCTCTTTTGACCACGTGTGGGGTCACGACCCAAGGGTTTCGTACCACTGATGTAAAGTACCCATTATGGTGATGTACTGAAATATCTAGAACTTAGTGACATAACTTTCTTCACGGTAGGAATTACTCTCTGAAAGGTCGTTTTTCCTACCAATATCCTACTATATAAAAGATTTCTGGTAGGGTAAAAGGCCTTTCAGAAAACAATTCCTAAGCTGAACAGACTTTAAATGATAAATCCTGCGTGTGCCATATTCAGACGAATAGGATTATTATTAGCACCGCGTTTAATACCCGTTCGGGTTATACGCACATACGCTAATGTGTAATGGTAGGGTGATTGTGATATGAAATGAAGGACCTACAGTTTAACGTGGAATCCGAACCACGGTGGAGACCTGGCATTCCTCACATTCACAAGATGTCTTGTCAGAGGTGAAGGAAGGGTTTGGTAATCAGATAAATCTGTGCCGGGACCGAGGATTGAACCCCTGCCGCCAGCACAGAAGTCTGACACTTTACCCCTAGACCACCAGGTCACCAACGAATAAGAGAACAAAAGCGACCAGGAACTTAAAACCGCAATCCTTGATAAGGAATCCTGAACGGGACTAAACATTGTGAGGCAAATGCAGGAAACAGGAAATACCGTGGGAGGGTTATCTTCGAAGGTTTTGATCGTTCTGATGACATGGAACGATTGGATTACGTTGGTGCTTTTTTTTTTTCGAGTGGACAAGAATAGATGTTACTTTATATATGATGTTTCGTTGATTTTTGTAGGCGTGTGGATTCCCTCTTATCGTGTATACTAATGACGTGCTTTACCTTGCATCATTTGTAAGTGATGGTGACCTGCCGGTCTAGGGCTAAGGTGTTGGACTTTTGTGCTGGGGTCCGGGGTTCAATCCTCGGTCCCGGCACAGATTTATCTGATTGCCAAACCCTTCCTTCACCTCTGACAAGACGTGTATTAATCACAACTTGTGAATGTGTGGAATACCAGGCCTCTACCGTGGTTCGGATTCCGCGTTAAACTGTAGGTCCTCCATTTCATCTCACAATCACCCTACCATTACACATTAGCGTAAGAGCGTATAACCCAAACGGGTAGTAAGACGTGGTGCTAATAATAATAATTTGTAAGTGACGATTTGATTTTTCCAAACCACACGAATATATATTATAAGGGAGAAACTGGTAGGGAAAACGTTTTAGAAAATACACATTTTTTTTATTGGAAAAATTAATAACAATTCAATACTGTTGAACGTAGGTAATTCGGACGTCAGAAAATTTGGATCGACAAGAAAAAGATACTATTTATAAAAAAAATAACTATAATCATATCAATATCAGAGACATGGCTGCCAAAAAACACATCTCAAACCTTTATAAAAAGAATTGTAAACTTTTTGTTGTTGTTAGATTTTTGCCTTATTATAATCCTTCAGAACAATGTTTAAAATCATTGTTTAAATAAAGTGAAAATGTATCTACCTTAAAACTAAGTTTCCGTAAGTATTCCGTCTATACTAGTGTTTTAAAATCTTTGTCATAGGTACCGTGTTTTCGAAAATATGAACAAATCGATCATCCGTAGTGTCGATCCCCAATTAGTCCGAATTATCGACGCACTACTGAAGCGGTTCTCAAACTTTTTTTTAGATTGGATTGTACCGCTTGGCCATGACTAAAAGTTTAATGTACCCTCAGGATAAAAATTTTTCAAATGACATGCTTTAAAAAATATGACCCCATGGTAAATTATTGATCTATTTAATCTATTGGTGAAATATATCCGTAATGAAAATATTTCAAATATGGCAAATATTTTTAGAGATAATCCTACTGTTATAGCTAAAACATTATCTCGTTATGATCGTTAAACAAAACCATAATTTTAATGTGAAAAGTATACAGAAAAGTTTTACCCATTTTCTTCAGAAATTCTTTCAAAAATAAAGAAAAAATTAACCCTAACCACAATATTTCCAAATCAAAATTTTTAATTGTAATTCTGAATCTGATATATCACGCATGAATCTCAAAGTTTTTCAGTGAAAGGGGTGTGGCTGCATTGCTTTGGCACAACTTTATGATGTCTGATTGTCCAATTGGAACTTTCAAGTGGAGGTTCGGCTCCAAATTTAGCCTATTGTGGTTCTTATTTTTTTAGTTAAACCGTGGATGAAAAACTACTCTAATAGAGATATGTTGTTGAGAAAGGCATCATAAACTGCTAATGTAGAATATTGAAAATTTCTCAGAAATCAGTCTCCAGCCGGTGGCAAATACAGGAAAAAGAGGGGTGGAAATAATTATATAACGGTAACTGCCAACAATTTGGGTTTTCTTTAAGTCCCTTGTTATTTTGTCAACTTTCCCTAGAGAGCTGCTCGCGTAACCCCTGAAAGGTGCCCGCGTACTCCAGTTTGAGAACCACTGTATATTTATATCAGAGCCCGGATTTTGATGATATAACTATTTTCAAAAATAATTAATGAAACTACACAAAATAATTCTACAACCTGACTTAAAATGTTTATAGATCTATCAAACAAGCACTTTCACAAATTGAAATTTAAATATATATTTGTGCAGTGATAATACTTTATCAAAAAGACTGTTTCATTTTGCTAAATATGAATGTAGATTTAAAAATACATGCTTCAGAAGTACTTTTTCAGCTTAGTTGAGATCACTGAGTGCAACTGTTAATTTTCCAACCAAAAGGTAACAAATCGTGGCCTACGGTAGATGACACAAACTTTTTCTCTCTTTGTTCCTAAAATAAATACGTTTACTAAAACCTTGTTAGATTTGTGAAAGGAAATAATACACACTGTTTCAGAAACACTCCACCAAAGCGCATAGATGAAATAAAAAAGAAACAGCTCTGTCAATATCAATCAATTTCGATTTTCAAAGAAATCTATACATTTTATATACATAAATATATATGTATATATTAGCATATAACTCAGAAACTATTGGTTTTATAAAAATGTATTTCATATAAAATATATGTATTTTTAATAGTACTACAACTTAACAATAAAATAGTTGAAATTTGAAATATTTGCCATCATTTTCTTAGGAAAACGGAAATAGACATATTGTTTGTAGTGTAATACACATATACAAAACATAATAAAAATCTTTAGAGCGGATTTCGATAAAATCGACTTTATCACTTTTTTTCACTTTCAGTAAACTACCCGTTATTTTAGGGCTAGATATCTATTTCCAAAATATCATCAGGGAAATCTAGAAAAATAAAAAATAAAGCTGGATATTAAGTATAAGACCAATCGATAAAGTGGTTTCGGCTCTAGATATTATTATTATTATTAGCACCGCGTCTTACTACCCGTTCGGGTTATACGCACTTGAGATTAAATGAAGGACCTACAGTTTAACGTGGAATACGAACCACGGTGGAGACCTGGCATTCCTCACATTCACAAGATGTCTTGTCAGAAGTGAAGGAAGGGTTTGGTAATCAGATAAATCCGTGCCGGGACCGAGGATTGAACCCCGGCCGCCAGCACAGAAGTCTGACACCTTACCCCTAGACCACCAGGTCACCCCCTCTAGATACAAACAGGCCACATTGTGAAAAGCAATTTTTCTGTTTCAAGAAGTCATGAAACGTTGAAATTTATAAAAATCTCAGTTCAGTTATTTTTTGTCAATCACAGTATTTATTTCTCCGAGGGGTCGAGAGAAAATAAAACATGTTAGAATCTGATTTATTACGTTTATAATAGTAGAAATATAAGTTATCAATTTGAAAAATACCAACACAAAACCTTCCAAAAAAACTTATATGTGTATATAATGTTTAACAAAAACCAAACCCTCCTTGAGCCAACCCTGCTTTGTAATCCTACGTACAATACTGTTCATACGTCAAGTATATTGATTTGCAGCCGTCCCTTTTGATAGATATCATCAAAATGTATTATAATGATAGGTTTTTAAATCGCCGCGTCTTGCTACTAGTTTGTGTCATACGCTTATGTACTAATTACGCTAATGTTTTTAGGAACTATGGAGATTATATTTTTAGGAAGTGTAGCCGCATTTGCATGGAGGGAAAGTGGGAAAACTATTTTTTGAAAAATAACTCTCAGTACACCCGACCAAGATTCGAACCCCAATCTCCCCATCATCGACAGTCTGGTCTATTGCGCGAGACGAGAGTAGTTCCTTGTACCAGCGACCACCTAAGTGGGTTACAATAATATTAATAATATAGTAAAATAATTTCAAAGCTGACTGAAATAATCTATGTCTTTGTATTTTCTGCCAGAATAGTTCAATTAAAATACACACATACACCCAAACTGGAGACCATGGGTATGAAAGCTTCATCCTCACCCAATTTGTTTTGCCGGGGAAGGGGAGGTCTGGGGTTCAAATCCCAGCCGAGTTTATTAAGGAGGTTTTCTTAAATTGGTTCCCACTTTCACTCCATGAAAATGTGGGTACGCTTATATAAAGCTCTACCTCTCTCACGATGAGTGGCATTGCGCTGTAGGGTTGAGCCACCCCCCCTCCCTCCCTTCGCCAACGTTAGGGACAAGAGTGAAAGTTGAAAATTTTGGGTCGAGTCAAGATCTTTAGTTGGGAAATTCTAGAGTTGCTCTGTACCACAGTACTTTCTACTATGGAAATTGTTTACCCCTCATTTGTACAGATTTAAAAAAAAAATCCTAACGTTCAATCTTAACCACTCTTGAATATTTCCCGACTTTATAACTCATCAAACATTGAAAGGCACACCCATGTTCTCACCCTTAACCCATTATTAAAAATAACTGGCCTCCTGTTATAGTGATCAGAACTCTTGGACGCTGAATTAGAGGTCCCAGGTTAGATTCAAGGCTGGTATTGGGGGATTTTTTTTATGGTCACCAGGAATTGGTTAATTAGACTTAAGTTAGTTTAGATCTTCATTAGGTTAGGTTAGATCTCCATTAAACTTTGCCCATTATATTCACTCTCGTCATACGCTCACCTCAATGGGACATTATTATTACTATTATTATTATCACAACGTCTTACTACCCTTTCGGGTTATACGCACTTACGCTAATGTGTAATGGTAGGGTGATTGTGAAATGAAATGGAGGACCTACAGTTTAACGTGGAATCCGAACCACGGTGGAGGCCTGGCATTCCCCACATTCACAAGTTGTGATTAATACACGTCTAGTCAGAAGTGAAGGAAGGGTTTGGTAATCAGATAAATCTGTGTCAGGACCGAGAATTGAACCCCGGCCACCAGCATAGAAGTCTGACACCTTACCCCTAGACCGTCAGGTCACCCAATGGGACATTAACACGCCTACACGGAACGGATGTACAGTATATACAGTACAGTTGTATATTCGGGTTGATCTCGTTGCTCTTGGGATAAAGTTCCCGACTCAGGATCCGATGTTCTTGGGTTCAAACTAAACCAGGATCGACGAATCCATAGCACAGCTTCCTTCGGAGGTATGTAAAAGAATCTTAGAAGGTATGTGAAAATACCTTTTCCGCCAAAATTGGGAGGCTATTTCGCTCTCGCTAACATACATTTTGTTGTGCTGGTATCATGAGTCGTTTCAGAAGTTTTACGTTAAATACCTCAAATAAAATGTACAGTACATTCGGGCGTCCCTTGAGCAAAGGTATATTAGCACCAGCTAATCTTTCCTCAAACTAAGCTACAGCTTGCCATTATTAGTCAGTTATTAAAAAAATGTGGATAGTCCGAACGGATGGATGGATATGCGGAAAAACATAAAAAAATAAATTAGTGTCAAAACTTCCATCTGTTATTCAAACTAATTTGACTTTTTTTAAAAAAAACTGAATTCTACCAGAGTTTCGTCACAATATTTTTTTTAAATTAAAAAGTATAGAGCTACAGTGTTTATTTTATAATGTAGTTTCCTCTCGCGAGAAGTGTTGTAAATAAGATAGATTGCTCAACCGCACAAACATAATATTTGCGGTCAACATTTATAACATTTTACTATATATAATTAGTGTTATTCTATAGGTATTGATAGTATCTATCAACATTGATATCTACATGATTTGACGTATGAATATATGAAAAAAAAATAGTTACACTTTTGTAACCGTCAAAGAAGTTACTTCCTGTCTAAGATTATTGTAACCCTGGGACAAAATATGTAAATGAAAATGTATTTATTTTATTCGTGGCTCTGGGGTCATCAATAAACTACGTAACTTTTTTTCTTTACTTTTTTTTATTACCAAGCCCCCTCCCCCCTCATGTAGCTACACGTATATATCCATACTGATACCCCCCCTACCCTCCAATCTGTATTACGTAACTTTTCCCATCAAGAGTGAATGTCGTTATTACATATTTAATAATACTCGGAATCCATTTTAAATCCTGAATATAAATTATTTCAAAGAATTTTATAACATTATTTTATTGTTTTTATTCATGAACAATAATATTATTATTACAACACGTGATATACTTCCCCTCCTCTCGTACACAACAATGTAGACATTGGCATCACTCCTCGCCCCCTATCAACAGCGTTACGTAGTTTGTGGATGACCCCTCAAATATTATTTTAATTTGGGATATAAAAGTATTTTCTGAAATTAGAATTTTTCTTTCTTATTGATCGAAGTGTTTATAATACTAATTTGAAACTATATTTATCTAGCGTCAGAGAATGAATTTGTTAGGTCAATAGGCCAATATTTTGACTGTGTGTGGATTTAAATAATTTCAATAGGAAAAAAACGCATTCCGTTGGTTTGGACATGTTAAGAAGATGAGTGTGGATCTATTTACAAAGAAAATGTATGAAGGTAGAGTGTGTGGAACAAAAGGAAGGGGTAGACTATGTAAGACGTGGTTATAAATGGTTTAGACGAATGTGTGAAAATGAAAAACATGAAGAGTTTCAAGAATAAAAGAGCATGCATGTCTCGGTGTATTGATGTTGCTGAAGTGAAGGGGTATGAAAGCATAGAGAAGTGTGGAGAAAGTTAGTGAGGATGGATTAAATATGGAGTTGTTTTTTGAGCTATATTCGCAGTTTCTTGTCCACCCCGTAACGTAACGGCGTGATTATGTATGTATGTATGTAAGTATGTTTGTATGCATGTTTGTATGCATGTTTGTATGTATGTATGTATGTATGTATGTATGTATGTATGTATATGTATGTATGTATGTATGTATGTATGTATATATGTATGTATGTATATATGTATGTATGTATGTATGTATGTATGTATGTATGTATGTATGTATGTATGTATGTATGTATGTATGTATGTATGTATGTAAAGTAGAATAAACTTTGAATTTATTTTCCAGTAACTTAAGGCCGTACAGTGGTGGACCCAGAAGTGTTCTTACGGTGGCTTGGTGGGGAGGGGGGAGCAAACAATCAAGGTTGTAGCCAGAATTAAGTTTCAGAAGAGAAGGGGGTTACGGGGCACAGTTTCATAGCCACTGGATTCGAAGAAAATTTATGACTATTAAATTTATCTAAATATTTAAAATCTAGACAATTCTAGAAGATGTATTGTCCGGAAAGGTTTTGAAAATTTCCATACAAAATCTCTAGGCAAAGAAAGACATTCCAAATAGCTTGTAGAGTCAAAATTTATTTGGAATAGTTTCAACATGGAGATTTTTTTTAACTACATGCCCCTTTAAACCAATATGAATGCTCCTAATCTGACAACATTTGTGAAAATTGGATGCCTCTAAAAGCCATTTGGAATTGTCCTCTATAAGCAAATCTTTAAAAATTTGATGCCTCTATAAACGATTTGGATATGTCCTTGGATAGCAAGTTTTTGAAAACTAAAGTGAGGTTTTGGGAGGGAGGGTGACAATTGCCCCATTAGATCCGGACTGTTTATTATTATTAGGATACTGGTAGATTGCCTAACTCCGGAGACTTGACTATAAACAAGACCTTGTTATCACGGAGGGAATGAATGGCCCAAAATGATGGCCATGTAGTGTAAGGGACTGGCCACTGACAGTGAAGCTTAAGTTTGAGTCTTGGCCAGGTGCTCTGAGGGAAGGTCCATTTTCCCATGAGATGTTATCACTATGTATTTCCCCTCCTCCTCTTTACGTCATTGGAAAATCATTGGAGGAAATAAAACTCAGTATACCCAGCCTAAATCTGGACCCAGACCTTCCCGTCACCAGAAAATCAAACCAAGTGAATCACTATACGAGTGCGAGAGTGACGCCTTATACTATGTGATCAGATGTGCAGGATGTTTGGGCTTTGGAACAAATAAAAACACTTCGAAACTCATTTCCTTCAGAACAATGCATTTGTACTGGTCCCGAAAAAGGATTGGTTACAAAATACAATTTGCCCACACGTAAATCTTTTTTAAACCTCCCCCGCCCCCCAACGTTAAAGATATGACGATTGCAATGACGCCAGACGTCGTATAGCCATACCCACAGGCGTCTTCAGTGTGGGAAGCTGAGGAATAAGATAAAGACTGAGGGCAGTGACGTTATTGTGACGTCACATCCCGAGAAGGTTTAAAGAGAGTTTAACGACATAGCGGGGTTATAAACAAAGAAGGAACCATCTTAAGTGTTAAACAACACGTGATGGACATATGTCGTTTAGTGGAGTGTAGCCAATAGCCACATAAATTGGAGGTTCCGTTCGCCGATTGTAGATTTGGAGTGATGTAAAACTTGAAAGATTGGAGTGAAAGGTGACGAATAATTTTTTTTCATCAAGTAATGTTCAAACAATGCACCGATGCAATGCTAATAACTTTATCATTCTTTTATAACTGTGTGTAAAAGTATTTATAAAAATTATGCCACCTTTGCGGGTATTCCCCTGTCTGTAAGGACCAAAACAAATGACTCGTAATCTTCCTTCCGGCGCACACACACGAAATAATAAGACTGAAGAACTACGTAGAGGCTCACTTCGGTGGCCTTGTGGGCTAACGAGCTATTCTCGCAGTAGACTTGACTGCCGGTGACTAGGAGATCAAGGTTCGAATCTCGGTCGGGTGTAATGATAATGGGTTTTTTCTGAATATAACCTTCCAAATCCCTCAACCCGTTAGCGTAATTAGTAAATAAGCGTATAACTCGAATCGATAGTAATATGTAGGCCTAAGAAAAGCTTTGTAGTAAATTACAAAATATAGTAATAGTCGGATAAACACAGGAAGAACTGTTTGTGAGGGTTAAAAACATTACGTTTTTCGTGTGCACCGCGTCTTTAATATATTTTTATAGGAAGGTCCTTTTAGAAACAAACAAACGTATTTCTTGCGGCCAAAATTGATAACATTTTATAATTTTATTAGTGGTATTCTTATGTGTATGCGAGTAGTACTCGAAAATTTGAGCTTGAGTCTAGTTTTGGTAGCTGTTCAAACTCAACTATAAGATATTTACAAAGCTCAAAAAAGTTGAGTACTTGGAATTTTCAATTTATTCTTCAAAATTACAAGTTTAATTAGTTAGGTTAGTTAAAATATAACATTTCATAGAAAATAAAGTACCTCAAAATTTCCTTTTGTCTAAATAAAATAAATACTGTACAAATATATTAAATACTAGCGGAAGTACCCCTGCCAATGCTTTTCTTCTTCAAACAGACAGAAACAAAAAATCTTCATTTTAATTCTTCCGACCCAGCTTTTAATTAATTTAAATAAAGCTGATCCAAATTTAAAATTCTGGCATCGAGGTGCACATGTTAGTGCACAGGGGCTAGTAATTTTAAAATTTCAGTTCTCTGAGTGCGATATAGATATTGATCAACGTTCATTACAGATACACAAACTCTTCGTTTCATTAAAATAGATATTTAAAAATCTGAGTTTGTGTGATTATATTTGGTATCTAACAAAAAATAGTCATTCTAAGAAATCTATGTTTGTATTGTATTTATGATACATAAATGTATGCATTTCAGAAATTCAACATGAAATATTTCTCGTACAAATATTGCTCTATATTAGTAGAACTTGAAAAAAAAAAAAAAAAAATAAAA